>JAXQQM020086651.1:0-30500 GCA_034641835.2 Pinus albicaulis
GGTCTTGTGCCGGCCACAAAAGTACCTGGAGCTCGATTTTTAAGTTCTCTAAAAAGTGATATTTGATGCAAAGGTTGGGGAAATGGTAGGCTGGGATTCGGGAGGGGCCTTATCGAAAATGGTGAGGGCAGCCATATCAAGCAGTGGATTTTGTAAAATCGAGTATAAGTCACTACCAACCAAATTTTTCATAGAGTCTTGTAAATCTCTCGGATCGGGATCATGAGATGAGAGAGGTGATGCCCATTCGAGCAGGGGCATTGAGGGGGAGACAATTAAAGGTTCAGTCGAATGAGGACTAGAAGGGTGAGAAACAGTTTTATCAGATATACAATGACCACGTGGATCATCAATGAGACCAACCCCATGATTAGCTAAAGATTTAAAGGAGGAGAGGTAACATCATCAAAGTTGCTACGTGGAGCATATGAAATAGGAACATCAAGGGGTAAGAGAGGCAGAGTAATAGTGACATTTTTATCACAAGGTTCAGATCTCCTACTATCGAGGGAGGAGGGATTGGACTTACCTAGGATGTCTGTGTCTGAGGAGAATAATGGTGCCTTCGCATGCCGTCTTCCATTTGAGAGCTTCCCATGCTTCCCCCTCTTTCTATGCCTTAGTGGACAAGCTTGCTGCATATGCCCAGTGTGGTGA
The DNA here is from genome assembly GCA_034641835.2 of Pinus albicaulis. Lineage (NCBI taxonomy): Eukaryota > Viridiplantae > Streptophyta > Pinopsida > Pinales > Pinaceae > Pinus > Pinus albicaulis. The sequence continues at coordinate 658 of JAXQQM020086651.1, forward strand.
CAAATGAGGCACTGAAATGGCACCCCCTAGAAGTCGACCCACTGATGATGTCAGTGTTGCCCCCATATCAAATCGACATCCCTAGGTAGCCCACCATGAAAGGATACTTCTACAAGAATCCATGCTATACGTTTATCTGATGTAACAATGCACTGAGGATTAATGTATCTGGTAGTGTCGATGGAGTTCTCAATCCCCCGCAGAGCTTTAATGGTCTAAAACTCAAGAGGTAGACCAGGTAGCTTCACCCAGACAAGCTTGCTCCTTGGAGCCTCAATAACCAGGTTAAACCCCAAGAACCACAACAAGAGTTGCATGAAACTTCTGCCCCGAACCCATGTGCAGTCCATCACTCGCTTCTAGTCGGCTTCATGTAAGAAATGCACACTAAACCAGTTTCCCATAAATTTACTTACTTTTGGAGTATATCCGAGCATTCGGCACCAGAAAATTTTGACCCATTCGGTCATGTCCACCTCCGCCATCTTTGAGAATAACCATCGTCCGATGAGAGCCCACTTCTGCAAGCTAGCCACCCTTCCCCACAAATCATCATACTCCATGACGACCTCTTTTATAACAATAGCAGGTTTGTAGCACCGCTCATCGCGACCCAGATCTGAATGCACCTTCTCAACTAAATTGGCATTCCCTGCATCCGATGAGTTCAGGTCAGATGAGAATTGCACCACCCTCCCACTCAGTTCTTTGTCTTTTGCCTCCACATGATTTCTCTCAGCAAGCAACATGGCTGCAATGAGCGCTTCATGCACCGATGTTTCAAAGGAGAGAATGTCGACTGTCCCCTCCATCGAGTCAACCCACCACCGATGAAATCTAGAATAATTGCACTACAATCAGGTAGACAAGGTCAGTCAAATTTCACCAACCCAAAAAGAAGATGTCGTCAATCTGAAACAGAAACACCCGATCAGACCTGACACTAGCTTCCAAGAAATTCCAAATGGTAAAAAAAAATGCCCGAATTATATGCAAATTATAAAATATGCACCTTCGACAAGGTCAGTAAATGGCAAAGAAAGAGAAAGTACATAAACTTATATGACAATAGGAATGTCAGTTAACTCTATTAAGTCTTAAAGAGGAAAGCCCATCCCAATGACCATGATATTAATGAGATCCTAACCAAATATGAAGAAAAGATTGAGAACCGTACCCACTATTCTCCGGGATTGGAGAAAACCTTACAATGCCACCTAATGGTAATAAATCCCATAAAGGGAGGTCACCAACCTTTCACGAATACCAACCTTCAAGGCAACCTTTGCTTCAGCCAAGACTATCCTCCAACAACCAGAATTAATTCACTTATCCTTTGTCAAATCTTCATAGTATCACAACATAGATTTGCCAAAACAGACATAATCGATTCCCTTGGGCCAGGTGCAATACATACCCTCCGAGAGGATTTGAAAATATTGGTCACCGGAGAAGATCTTGTCCACCATACACTACACCGAAAAAACCAGTGACCACCAACCCACAGATCATAGGTCACAACAGCAACATAAACAACCTTTACAATGCCACCATCGGTGGCAAAAATGGATACTGAAATCCTGGCAAGGCCGCAATATAATCAAAGAATCCAACCACCTGTGCCAGAAGAAAGACCAGCTTGCTTGGAGAGATGCTATCAAGTTGTCCAGTGTGCTAGGATTCTCCAATGGGAAAGATTTATCCCTTGTGTTTTGCATATTGCATCTTCACAGCATATTGAAGATGACTTGTTACAATGGCATGCAGAATAACAATAGCAATGATCCCTAATAAAATAATCTGGCCAATCATAAATGCTTGAGATGACATGATACTATTCCTATAACCATTTGCTTATACTTCCTTAGACATCCGGCCAAACCTTCCTCAGAGATATGTAAAGAGAATCCCCAAGAGCCAAATAACAGAAATACTTCATATACAACTATCATTCCACAATACATGCTATTTCCTCCATTACGTCCCTAACTTCTCATTCTTTCTCATAATGTCTTTTCTTCCATAGCTGAAGCGAGAAGAAGACTAGCAGGATATTACAGATTGAGTGAAAGAACGTTACCTAGTCTGGTTTTTACACCTTCCTACCAACTCCAAACCATCAGAGAGTCAGCCATAATACTGGAAACACCGAGGGCTGAACCGAAACAACTCATCAACAACCAATTCACCCAGATCTTCTTCTTCAGTGCAATCTTCCTAGTTCTTTCCGCCACCAATTCAAGGGATTCACAGGCATCTGTCACTATGCTGCACCTCTACCAACACTTTGTTGTTAGTTCTCGGTTACCAAACATTTAATTGATCCACTTTCTCTCACTGCAAACAAAAACCCCTTTCACAAAACATGCAGACGAGAAGGTGGCCAACAATACGCCAGTCTTCCAACAATCGGAGCTGGCCATCGACGATAAGTAAGTCTTCTAACTTCGTCTCGATCATTCTATCAAGCAAGGGCTCTACAAGTGCTCTGAAAACCTAACCATTTGGGTCTCTTGATTTATTGATGGAAAATCAGAAAATAAATGATCAGAAAATCAACGATAAACCATTGGAAGCAGATCGCTTAAGGGAAGTAGTAAACCATTCTTGCCAAGTTCGCTTTCAAAGCGTTTGTGTGATCCGCATTGATACATACATAAACAAATTTGATCCCTTCCTGCGTTTCCAACGTTATTCACGCTTCCTTCTGCACTATTGGTGAAGGATGCAGTGAGCGATGGAGTGGCATGGGAAATTCATGTGAATTATATTGACTAGTCATTTCTCCACCAAGAATTTTTTTGGATGGTGCCTTCAGAAATAGAGTATTATCTTTTTGTTTCTTTCCCATATATAAAATTCTCCCTCTTTCTCAATTATACTAATTAATTGATTGGTTCATCTCAACCAATATTATTAGATAATAGATACTATAAAATATGGAAAATAAACAATTTTATCAACTTCCATTGTAATTTTATTTGTAGGAGATTTATTATTTATTAGCGATTTGTTAAATTCAATTTTATTTGTAGGATATTTATTATTCATTTAGCCATTTGCTAAATTCTATTGAATCAACAAACATAACAGAATTTATTTAATATTAAGTTGTGATCTAATTACTATGGATACGTTACTAATGTTAATAAATGTTGTAAGCAATTGTGCTAATAGTAAACATATTGACTTAGTTGCATTAAATCAATTGCTTATTTTTGGACATATCATTTACTCTTATGAACCTTTTTCTTGGATATTGAAATCATGTTCTTATTGAATCACTTTGACATTATTTTTTCATAAATTCAACTTCTTGTACTTTTTCTATATCTCTTTCTTATGGAAACACTCTTTTGAAATAAAATCTATCTTCCTTTAAGCTAACCTTTACTTTCTTTGAGCCTACCCAACACCATTATTTCTTACTCTCCTTTGAGGAACTAACCTAAATTCCTTCTCTTTTTCCCTTTTAACCTTCACAACTTTTGAAATTTGTTCAACATCTAGTCGTCCAACTATCTCCGCTATGACCTCATAACAATCAATCATATTCATTTATTAGCTTGACATGTTTTCCTCCTCAACAATGTGCTTTGTTGTCACCTGCCTAACTTCTTATCTTCCTACACAAAAACTTTTATGTTTCTTGCATACACACTTTTTTATGCGAACTAATTTATCTATGCTTTCTCTTCTTACCTCTATTCCTACTTCACTTATACAAATTCATTACATGTACTTAATTGTACATAAATACGAATATATCCATAATCACCTCCTCAACAATGTGCTTTGTTGTCACTTGCCTAACTTCTTGTCTTCCTACACAAAAACTTTTAAATTTCCCACATACACACATATTTATTTCAACTACTTTATCTATGCTTTCTCTTCCTACCTCTATTCCTACTTCACCTCTACAAATTCATTACATGTACATAATCCTACATAAATACGAATATATCCATAATCACCTATATGTGAATCACTTATATGTGTTTTATATATTGCATATCGCTAATCACATATATGTGTTTTATATATGTCTACCATGGGGATAGAGAAGACCAACATTATCAATACAACTTATTTGTTTTTTTAATTGACAATGTGTTTTTCTATTGACCATGCATCTCATATGTGATTGTATGTTTATTAATATTTTTTTATTCACAAATCTGTGTTTTACTTGTCTCAACTCATTTTGCATACCCATAATTGATTATTTCTTAGTTTTGTAATAATGTTGTCATCTGTATACACACTTGTGTGCATACTCTACTCATTTTAGCATTTATATCCCTTTTTAAAACATTTCACATTTTTTATTTTCTTTAGTCACATATAACTCTCAAGAACAACAAAAATTCTGGTTTTTACCAAACAAGTATGACTCGTGTTAATTTACTAACTTAATTAAATTAGTTTCATTTTACCAATCATGTGTGATTCATGGCTTTTGTTTCAATACTTAATTAAATTCACATTAATTAATTAGTTTGACTAAATCATTTTAATGTGAAATTTATAGTTTAATTAAGGGAGTTGTCTATTGAATAGTGACTACAGTTTTTCGCTAGAATCCAGTAAAACAATTTTTTTAAAAATCAGGTAGTTGGAATGTTTGAATTGCATTTTTGATAGGGGAAATGGATTCAGCACCATTAAAAACACTTAAGGCGACGTGTTTCGAACCAATTAAGGTCTCCTTGATCTCATTTCTCATCTTGTCCTGAAGATGAACCACACTGGTTGATATGATCCTGAATTGTCGACTCGTTTCGAACCAACCAGGGTGATTCATCTTTAGGACAAGATGAGGAATCAGATCAAGGAGCCCTTAAGGGCTAGTTGGGTCCTCTCTCCATCTTTTTAACTTGATCTCTTTGATCTGATTTCTCATCTTGTCCTGCAGATGAACCGAACCACACTGGTTGGTTAGGTCCTCTCTCCATCTTTTTAACTTGATCTCCTTAATCTGATTTCTCATATTGCCATAAAGATGAACCACACTGATTGGTTCGAAACACGCCGACAATTCTCCCAAAATTGTTTTTTACAAATTATAGATCACAATAGCCAAATTTCAAAAGCTTAATTGATCAATAAGCACTTCTTTTAAAATTAAGTTATATTCCATAATTCAAATACAAATTGGATCTCGTTTAAAAATAAATAGGCTTTAGAATTATTTCATAATTCATAAATCCTTCCTAAACTCATGAAAAGGAAGTTTCTAAAAAAAGATACATTGTCTATTTACTGAACCATCTTGACTTATCTATTTCGCTTTGAAAGCGTTGGTGTGATCCGCATTGATTCCTTTGCTCCTTTTCCGACGTTACTTATGCTTTCTTCTGCACCGGCAGTGACGGATGCACTAGGCGATCGAGTGACGCAGTAAATTCATGTGCGCAGGTTATTATTTCATGTGTGTGGGGTTAAACTTCCAACCTGAATAATATTTCACCAACGTTTTCTGTTAGCGAACAAATTGGCCCATACGCCACTAATGATCTGTCACTGGATTATCCCCTTCTGCTTTATTATCTCCACAATTCCCATCATTTCTTGGCATATTTCTGTGAATTATATCGACCACTTATTGTTTTTTGGTAATGGCAAGGGCGGCCCCGCTTATGTTTCTGTTCGTCGCAGTGTTGTGGGCTTTATCAGTGAATGGCTATCCTGAATTCACAGAGAAAGACCTCAGAGTCCGAAGAAAGTCTGCGACTCCTTTATGGTAAATGGTTGCTTCGGCATGGCTCGAACATAATTATGGATTCGAATGAGCATGCCCAGCGATTCCCAATATTTGTAGAATGTGAAATTCATGTTGGAATTAATTTCCAACTGTCGGTTAAATGAACAGGCGGCAAGGCAGAGTCCGCGGGGGTCCAGCAGACAGAACGGGCAGTGGAGTTTACCCCCTCGGAATGCTGACATCACCACAGCAGGGGCCCACATATATTATATGGCCACATGTTATATGTTAACAAAAGATGGCGGGGTTTAATTTTATTTTCCATCGCATAGGTTTTAAAAACAATAGTTTTGTTTTATGTTTCAAAGTTATTTATTTTAAATTAATTTTTAATATATGTGATATATATATTAAAAAAAACCCGAGAGGCATGTAATTTTTATTACACAGCAGTGTAAATAAAAAAAGGGAAAAGACAGCAAAATGTTTTATTATACAGGAATGTTTTTTTTTATAAAAGCACAGCAGTGCGGGAAGATAAAAAGAACAGCGGTGCCACCAACCAGTTTGCTATCAATGCATATTAGAGCGGTGCTGACAGAGTTAATGCAGCCATAATGAATTCAAGCGGTGAATTTTTATGGTTGAATGTCAATGAATGGCATTAAACAGGGCTGGGATATTTGTTTTGTAAAACACAGAACAGAGTCATTATTGTATTTTGTAATGAGAAATATGCACAGCAGTGCGTTTGTAATGTTTTTGATACACAGCAGCGTATTTAAAAACAGAGACAGAGAGCAGAATTTTATATACACAGCAGAGTGTATGTTTTCAAAAACAAGAGTATTCCAACAGTTGGAATGTTTTTAGTGAACCGAGTTTTATTTGTGCACTGTGACAGCAGCAGTCACAATTGTAAATCCCTCTTTTGAGGAAGAATCTGTAACAACAGTTTTTTTTTATGAATAGAAATTTTTTTTATGTGAGAACTCTGTCTGTGAGTGAAATTTTTAAATAGTTTCTCTGTGTTAAGGAAGGAAGTTTTTATTGTTTTGGAATTCTGAAAATTTCAACATGGTATCGGAGCCAATCCAGGCTATTTGAAGGTCAAATAAGCTGAAGGAAAGGAGTTCTTTATTGCAGCAGCTTCTCCAGCAGTGTGAAGACTCAGCCATAAAGGATTTGAGGTATTTCTCTATATAGTTTTGTGTTACTGTTGCTGAACAGTGAGTTATTTTAAACACACAGTCAAGTGTTTTTGAGATCATAGTTAAAGAGTGCAGAATGGCTGGAGCCAGCACAAGTATGAGTTTGGGAAATATACATCTCCCACAATTTAATGGGAAAAATTATGACTACTGGTCAATAACTATGAAAGCTTTATTTACCTCACAAGAATTATGGGAATTAGTTGAGGATGGCTTTGAAGAGCCAGCAAATGAAGCAGAGTTTTTTATTTTAACTCAGGCAGAAAGGGAGTCACTGAAGAACAATAAGAAGAAAGATGCCAAGGCTCTTTTCTTCTTGTATCAAGCAGTGCATGAGAGTGTGTTTCCAAGGATAGCAGCAGCTAAGAAATCCAGTGAAGCATGGGAAACTCTCAAGACATCTTATCAGGGAATGGAGAAAGTGAAGACAGCAAAACTTCAGTTGCTGAGGAGAGATTTTGAAACTCTCTCTATGAAAGAGTCAGATAATATTGACTCATTCTTCACACATGTGATTGGAATGGTCACACAAATCAGATCTCATGGAGAGACTCTTGAGGACAAGAGGATTGTGGAAAAACTCTTGAGAAGTTTACCCTCAAGATTCGATGTGATTGTCACCACCATAGAGGAGACCAAAGATCTCACAAAGTTTTCAGTGGATGAACTTCATGCATCACTGATGACCCATGAACAGAGATTGGGTAGGAGTGAAAAATCATCTCTAGAACATGCTTTTAAGTCCTAGATGTCTTTCGGAAGAGGAAGAGGGCAAGGCAAAGGAAGAGGAAGAGGCAGAAGCCAAAACAGAGGTGGAAGGAACAGTCCAGCAAATGCTCAAGGAAGGGGCAGCAATCCAAATCAGCATCAAGGCCAAGGCAGCAGCCAACAGAATGGTCAGCAGAATGCACAAGGACAAAGGTATGATAAGTCCAATGTCCAATGTTACAATTGTAAAAAATATGGTCATTATGCTAATGAATGTAGAAAGAAGAAGCATAATGATATGAGAAGTGAAACTAGTGCAAATTTCACAAAAGAAAATAGCAGCCAAAGTAATTTGTTTTTAGCTTGTAATATGGCTGAAGAAAAGAGTGAAGACTTATGGTTTCTAGACTCCGGTTGTAGTAACCATATGACAGGAAACTTAGCAATGTTTTCTATGTTAGATAAAAGTGTGCAGTCACAAGTCACACTAGGAACTGATAGCAAAGTTTTTGTTATGGGAAAAGGAGATGTAAATGTTTTAACAAGATTAGGTGCAAAGAAAACCATAGCAGATGTTTATTATGTTCCAGGAATGAAGTGTAACCTCTTAAGTGTTGGACAGCTTGTCCATAAGGGGTATAATGTTTTCTTTGACAATGATGTTTGTACCATCATGGATAAACCACCCAGCAAGCAGTGTATTGCTGAAGTGGAGATGACAAGGAACATGATGTTCCCTCTCAGAATGAGAGCAGATTTGAAGAATGGTGAAGAGAAAGCAGCAGTTGCACAGGAGACATTCCAAAGCGAACCAAAGGATGATAATTGGTTATGGCACTTGAGATTTGGTCATCTCAACTTTGGAGGTCTTAATTTGTTGAACAGAAAAGGAATGGTAAGTGGTTTACCATTGATAGAGAAACCGGACAGCCTTTGTGAAGGTTGTATTATTGGGAAACAACACAGAGAAAGTTTTCCTTCCGGGAAAAGCATAAGGGCAAAAGCACCCTTAGAGATTGTCCACTCAGATGTATGTGGACCGATGCAAACTCCATCACTTGCGAACAACCACTATGTCTTAACATTTATAGATGATTTTACAAGAAAAACTTGGGTTTACTTTTTGAAAAACAAAAGTGAAGTGTTTGAAAAATTTTGCAATTTCAAAGCACTTGTTGAGAACCAGAGTGGGCTGCATATCAAAGTCTTAAGGACTGATAGAGGAGGTGAGTATATATCTAAATATTTTCTACGGTTTTGTAGAGAAAATGGTATTCATAAACAGTTTACAACTAGATATACTCCGCAGCAAAATGGAGTAGCCGAAAGGAAGAACCGAACCATAATGGACATGGAGAGGAGTATGTTAAAGGCAAAGCATTTGCCTAATGATTATTGGGCTGAAGCTGTACATTGTGCAGCGTATATTTTGAACAGGTGCCCTACAAAAGCAGTAATGAACAAAGTGCCAGAAGAGGCATGGAGTGGCGCAAAGCAAAGTGTCACACACATGAAGGTTTTCGGATGTGTGGCTTATGCATACATTCCGGATCAGCTAAGGAAGAAGTTGGACAGCAAGGGGGAGAAATGTATTTTCATTGGATACAGTGAGGAATCCAAGGCATACAGGTTATATAACCCATCCAGCAAAAAGTTTCTTGTGAGCAGGGATGTTCAGTTCATTGAAGAGGAAGCTTGGGATGGAAGCATAGAGAAAACAGTGAATGTTAAACACTGTTTGTCTCATGATGAGAATGATGATGAGTTGGTTGAAATACATCCCCAAACAGCAGCACCAACACCGCAGAGCACACCCTTGAGGAGAAATGAAAGTGCTTCTCCAAGCACACCACAAGGAGGAAATTCAAGTGCTTCTTCCAGCACTTGTACACCTATTGAAAGAGGTAAGAAATTCAGAAGTTTGAAAGATATTTATGAACAAGATATAGCTAATGAACGTATCAATTCTTTGTTTGCTTTATATTTTCATGTTGATGATCCTGTTCATTTCGAAGAAGCTATCAAGGATAAGAAATGGATAGAAGCTATGGATGAGGAAATAAATGCCATAGAGAGGAACAAAACTTGGGATTTGGTTGAACTCCCAAAAGGTAAAGATGTCATAGGTGTTAAATGGGTCTACAAGACCAAGAGTAATGCTGAAGGCAAGATAGAGAGACACAAGGCAAGGCTTGTTGTCAAAGGCTATAAACAAAAGCATGGCATAGATTATGAGGAAACTTTCGCACCGGTTGCCAGAATGGAAACCGTGAGAGCAGTGTTGTCCATAGCAGCACAAAACAAATGGAAAGTTTACCAAATGGACGTGAAGTCAGCATTTCTGAATGGAGTGTTAATGGAAGAGGTTTACATAGAACAACCTCTCGGCTATGAAAAGAAAGGCCAAGAACACAAAGTATGCAAGTTGAAGAAGGCTCTTTATGGGATGAAGCAAGCGCCAAGAGCGTGGTACAGTAAGATAGATTCATATCTACTGGAAAATGGTTTTGAAAAGTGTGAGGGAGAACCCACCCTCTACATCAAAGAACAAGATGGTAAAATTTTGATTGTAGTCTTGTATGTTGATGATGTTATTTTTACAGGTAATGATGATTGCCTTATTGAACATTTTAAAACAGTCATGAAAGAAGAATTTGAAATGACTGACATGGGTTTATTGAGATACTTCTTGGGAATAGAAGTAGAACAAGATGAAAATGGGATTTTTATCTCACAGGCAAAGTATGTTAATGAAGTTCTTGAAATATTTAACATGCGGGAGAGCAAAGTAGCAATCACTCCCACAGTGATGGGATTAAAACTCAGCAGAGAGGACAGCAACAAGGATTTTGATCCTAGTTTATACAAGAGCATAGTTGGCAGCCTCATGTATTTGACTGCAACTAGGCCGGACATAATGCATGCTATTAGTTTGATTTACAGGTTCATGGAAAAGCCAAAGGATGCACATTGGCAAGCAGCAAAAAGAATTTTGAGGTATGTTAAAGGTACTAAAAGGTTTGGTATTTTTTATACTACTTCAGAATGTTCAGATTTAGTTGGATACACTGACAATGATTGGGCTGGAAGTGTAGATGATCGGAAGAGCACTTCCGGTTATGTTTTTCACATGGGTTCAGGAGCCATTTCATGGGCTTCTAAGAAACAACCCATTGTAGCATTGTCTATAGCAGAAGCAGAATATGTGGCAGCTACAGCAGCAGCGTGTCAAGCAGTTTGGATGCGGAAAATGTTGAGAAGTTTATGTCAAGAACAGGTAAAAGGGACAACAATGATTTTTTGTGACAATAGCTCAGCTATTGCATTGTCTAAAAATTTTGTTTTTCATAAAAGGACTAAGCACATTGACACCAAGTTTCATTTCATACGGGAATTGGTAGGCAATGGCGAGATTGTTTTGCAGCATTGCAGAACGGAGGATCAATTTGCAGATATCCTCACAAAGCCACTACAGCAGAAAATCTTTGAACATTTCAGAAGATGCATGGGTATGCAAGAAAACCCAGCAGTTGAAATTAAGGGGGAGTGTTGGAATTAATTCCAACTGCCCATGAGACAGGGCGGCAAGGCAGAGTCCGCGGGGGTCCAGCAGATAGAACGGGCAGTGGAGTTTACCCCCTCGGAATGCTGACATCACCACAACAGGGGCCCACATATATTATATGGCCACATGTTATATGTTAACAAAAGATGGCGGGGTTTAATTTTATTTGCCATCGCATAGGTTTTAAAAACAATAGTTTTGTTTTATGTTTCAAAGTTATTTGTTTTGTTTTGTTTTAATATATATGATATATATTAAAAAGCCCGTGAAGCATATGTTGTAATTTTTATTACACAGCAGTGTAAATAAATATAAAGGAAAAGACAGCAGCACTGGAATGAAAAGATCTAGGCGTCATCAATGCGTTCTAAACGGTGCTGACAGAGTTAATGCAGCCATAAAGATTTCTGAAGCGGTGATATTTTTGTGGTTGAATGTCAATGAATGGCATTAAACAGGGCTGCGATATTTGTTTTGTAATACACAGAACAGAGTCATTTTTTTACGTAATGTTTTTCATATATGCACAACAGCGTATTGTTAAAACAGTGAGACACACAGCAGAGTGTGAAGAATTATGCACAGCAGTGCATTTGTAATAGACAGAGTTGTAATTTTTTAATTACACAGAACAGTAGAAACAGAGTATTTCTCTGTGTGAGACAGGGAAGAGTGTTTTTGGTCACTGTGTGTGAAGCAATGCCATATTTTGTAATCTCCCAGCAGTGGAAAGATAGAAGAATTGTAACAGCAGTTTTTTTTTTTTTAATAGAAATTTTTTTTATGTGAAACTCTGTCACTGTGGAAGAAATTCTGAATATTTCTCTGTGTTAAGGAAGGCAGTCTTATTGTTTTGGAATTCAGAAAAATTCCAACATGTAACACGTGGAGCGTACACAACGCCATCTCAGAGTGTTTCACCTCCAAGTAGTGAGTCATACATCCCCTCGACCCTTCCATACAGTCAGCTCTCCTTGCGCAACAATACACCAACGTGCCCATGACAACGCCATACAGTGGGCCCTCCTCCCATTTGGCATCAAGTCTCTCCCACGGACCATGCTCCTCCTCCCATAGTCGACACCTCTCCTCACGTGGTCAGCCATATGACACCGTATACAACGAATGTCATATATACAACATCTCTTCTACCTTTCGACCTCCATACCATTTTCAATACAACGCTCCTCCCAATTCAATACCACCCTCCACCATATCACACCTCCCTGGATTTTACCTCCCATGCATCCATTCCCCATATAAGCCCTCCCCCACATATACCTTTGCATATAAAAAATTAGCACCAACATTCATTTTTTTTACAAAAACAAATTACCACCAGAATTATTTTTTTTTACAGCAAAGCGTATTTTTTTTACAGTAAATATTTCGAATGGGTTCACCCATATCTATTGTGGGAGTGGTTCTCACTAACAAGGAAAATTATCCAGAGAAGTCCCAAAAAATCAAGCATACTCTCATTTTTAATGAGTTGTGGAAAGGAATTTGTGAAGGAGATGGAGAAAATGCACCTGCAAATCCTACCTTAGATAAGGAGATCGCCATTTTGGACAACAAGAAAAAAAAGGCCTATGCCTTGATACAAGAAACAAATCGCCATATTACACCATTATCAAATGCTTATGAAGCCTTGAATAAGTTGAAAGAACTGTATGACTCACACTCATAACTTGAAGTTGTTGAATTGATGATAAACTATTTAGTCTTCAAATGAAAAATGACGACCCTCTTGCTTTAGCATCCAAAGTAAGATCTATCATGCATGAAATTAAAAACACTAGTTTTGAAATATACATAACTATCATAGCTTATGTCAAAGCATTACATCCCATTTATTCACATTATCTTTAGTCGTCACGAGCAAGTGGAAACCTCAAGTAGATTATCCTCAACCTCAATGGTGATAGGGATAATAATATTGCCCTGAATTCTAGGGAAGTGATGGGAGAGGTAGAACTCGAATGGAAACAAACTTTTTGCTTGGAGTGCAGAGTGAGTATTGAAGATTGTAATGTTATTTTTGAATTGAAAAAGTAATTTGTTAGGTTCGAATTGAGGGATAGAAGTAGATGAATTAGAGTACTAGGAAATATGTTTAGAGCATCCAAATTGGTCGTATGGGTTGAAATAACATGGAAAGATTTGTTGGCTTCTCCCACATTAACGATCAATGCTTGTTAGGTACCTATATTATTAGTGTAGTCCCTTATTGTTGTTAGTGTAGCTCCTTATTGTTATTGTTGTACCCCTGTAAACCCAATATTGTTATTATTGTGCCTTTACATTATTATTGTTAGGTTAGCTAGGATTATATTGTGGCCCCATGAAATCCTATATATAGAAGGAGGTATTTTCATTTGTATCATCCAAGAAATTTTCATTTATGTAATGTAAAGGAGGTTTCCCCCTCGAAGTGTCTTATTTTTAAGGCACTGATCTCTCTTTTCTACCATTTTTGGAGCTGGTTTCATAACGTTTGGTATCAGAGCTTTGGATTCTAGGGTTTCGTTACTCCAAATAGGTCATCATGGAATTTTTGCTATAAATTTTTTTATACGAAGGTTCAGAAGTTGAAATTTTTAGCACGCGAGGAAACAATACCGAGGAACATCTTGTAAAAATTTTAGATCTTGGTTCGCAATAGTTTCAGAGATATGATCTGTGGAAGTTAGGGTTTTTTTAGACTCATGAATTTCATCTAAAAGAGGTGACCATGGGAAAATCATTATAACTCTCTCTCTGGGCATTAGATTTGAATTATGTAAAAAGTGGCCACATGTACACAAAATTTAGTTTTCTGTGTATCAATTTCAGCGCTGAAGGACAAAACAGTAATATGTGGCACACTGTACAAGTTCGCTATATTGAACTAGTCCATAATTAGGTAGTTTTGGGAGATTGGGCATAACTTTGTCTTGAAGAATCCAAATCAGGTTAGACCCATGGCATTGGGAAGAAGATTCAGAGGGCTACTGCAAGACCTAATTTTAGATATTGAATATCCAAAATCACAAAGATAATTCATTTTCAATATCGAGCTCCTCAAAAGAAAAAAAAAATGTGTGTATTTGTTTTCAAATTGCATAAGTCTTGTTTGAAAAATTAATTTGAAGTGATTCCAAGAGAATATTTAAGCATAGATATCCGTATTGGGTTCTAAAATGCCCCCTAAAAATAATTCAACACCCATTAAGCCCTCAGAATACTCTACTATGACTCATGAAGATGAAGAAGTGCAACATGATATATAAAAAATACAAGATTAAGTGCACCAAATTTCGCTCTCACAAAGAGAAAAAAAATGAAATGGATGTTTTGAAGAAAGGCATGGAAGTTAATATGGATGGTTGGAAGAAGGGCATGGAAGCTAATATGGATGGTTTGAAGAAAGACATGGAAGCTAAGATGGATGGTTTGAAGAATGGCATGGAAGACATGGAAGAAAAAATGGAAAACATGAAGAATGATATAAAAGCAGACATGGAAGGCTTGACAAAGTTGATACAAGAAATGATTATTAATGGCGAAAAGATATTAGAGGAAACTCATGATGAGAAAAAAATAAATGTTAATCGTGATTTCATAAACTATAATGTTGGATGGAAGACCCACCATATTACATATATCAATATGAGGAAGTTTGATGGAAAGGATCCCGTAACATGGATACTACAGATGGAACAATATTTTGATCTCAATAATGTGCAAACAGACAAAAGGTACACATTGCAACTTTATGTTTAGAACAAATTACATTTGTATGGTATTGATGGCTTTGCTCCCATAATTTTTTTTTCACTTGGTCAATTTTTACAGAGGAAATGATAGCACATTATGAGGATACAAAGAGAAACACCTCTTTTAGCCAATTGATAAATCTCAAACAAAAGGGTTCAGTGGTGGAGCAACTTCCAAAAATTGAATATAAGGGTAACTGATATTCCAAAGGAACAAAAGATTGATGTCTTCATAGGGAGTTTAAAGGATAACATCTAACATGAGGTTCACGTTTGGGAACTTGATTCATTGGAGAAGAAATTCAGGTTGGCAAGAAAATATGAATGTAAAATTATGGCAACAAGGAAGCCTACCACTCATATCTATAAATATGGAAGTGTTGCTACTCCTAGACTTCCACAAACTACAATGTTGACACCACAAAAATTGGAAGAAAAAATAGCAAAAGGGCTTTTCTACAGTTGTGATAGAAAATACACTAAAGGTCATAAGTGTGTTGAAAAGAAATTATTTTACATAGATTGTGAAAAGGAGGAAGAAAATGAACAATAAACTTCAAAATAAGAGGATATACACCAGGAACCAATCTTAGAAGAAGAAGAAATGAGTCTGATCATATCATGTAATGCATTGGAAGGAATTACCACTCAAACTCTCAAGATAGAAGGACATATTAAGAAGAAAAAGGTAATAGTGTTGATTGATTCAGGTAGTACCCATGATTTAATTCATTGTAAGGTAGCCAAGGAATTGAATTGTTTCCTATACCTAGCACCAGAATGTCAAGTGATGGTTGCAAAAGGAGAGACTATAAATTCCTTTGGAAAATGCCATAATATCAAGCTAACCATGGGGGAATATGTATTGAATAGTCCAATGCTTTCCATTCCAATGGGAGGTGTTGATGTTGTACTAGGAGTACAATGGTTACAATCTTTTGGGGCAATAGCTTTTAATTTTCAAGAAATTTTCTTGAAATTTTTTTTTGGAAGGAAAGGCAGTCGAAGTACAAGGTATCACAGGGAAGCCGAGAAATATAATAAGCTCTAATGCCATGACAAAGATTCTGAATAAATAACAACGAGGTGTAATTGCACAATTATTCTCACTAGAATTTCCAACATCAAAATCATCTATTTCTCCATATCTCCAAAAAGTCTTGGACAATCATTCCAAGGTGTTTGGAAATCCCAAAGGACTCCCACCTATTCGTGATCATGATCATGATATTCATTTGATTCCAGGAATTTTTCCTCCAAACATCAGGCCTTATGGATATCCTTATGTCCAAAAGAGAGAAATTGAACGTATGATTGTAGAAATATTAGAGACTGGCATAATTCAACCTAGTTAAATTTCTTTCTCTACTCCATTAGTATTGGTGCACAAGAAGGATGCATCATGGCACATGTGTTTGGATTATAGGGAGCTCAATAAGCTCACTATTAAAGATAAATTTCCCATTCATGTAATTGATGAATTATTGGATGAATTACATGGAGAAATTTATTTTACCAAGTTGGATCTTCGTTCGAGATATCATCAAATTAGAATGAAGACTGAAGATATTCCGAAAACAACATTTCGAACTCATGAGGGTCATTATGAATTTTTGGTTATGCCTTTTGGCCTTACCAATGCACCTTCTACATTTCAAGGGTTGATGAATTCCATTTTCAAACTCTTCCTTAGAAAATTTGTGCTAGTATTTTTTGATGATATACTAATCTATAGTAGTTCTTGGAAGGATCATGTTGAACATGTTGACAGGGTGCTCAAACTATTGCAGGAGAAACAATTATATGCAAAAACATCCAAATGTTTCTTTGGAGTACAAGAGGTGGAATATCTCGGTCATATTATATCTCACGAGGGTGTTAAAGTAGACCCTAACAAAATTAAAGCCATTAAGGAATGGAAAGTCCCCAAGACAATAAAGCAGTTGCGAGGATTTCTCGGGTTAACAGGCTATTATCGCAAGTTTGTTAAGAATTATGGGAGAATAGCAGCACCTCTAACAACATTATTGAAAAAAGATGCATTTTCATGGACTCCTGAAGCAACTAAGGCGTTTGAACATCTTAAAGAGGCAATGTGCCTAGCACCGGTCTTAGCTATGCCAGACTTCACAAAAACCTTTATTGTGGAATGTGATGCCTCAGGAAATGGAATTGGTGTTGTTTAATGCAAGAAGGAAGACCCATTGCTTTTGAAAGTCGTCCAATCAAAGGAAAGTATTTACAGAAACCTATTTATGAGAAGGAAATGTTAGCAATACTGCATGCACTAAAGAAATGGCGAACTTACCTAATGGGAAGACACTTCAAGGTAAAACCTGATCATGATAGTCTTAAACACTTTTTGGAACAAAGACTATCTTCAGAAGAGCAGCAAAAATGGGTCACAAAGATGTTGGGTTATGACTTTGAAATAATCTACAAAAAAGGAAAGCTTAATGTTGTAGCAGATGCACTCTCAAGAAAGAATGAAGAGGTGGAAGCATTGCTTTGTGCCATTTCTATTATCCAACCAGATTGGATAACCGAAGCAAGAGATGAATGGAAGAAGGAAAAAGATGTATGGACACTCATTCAAAAGTTGCAGCAAGATCCTAGTACATCCGATACATTTAGTTGGAAAAATGATTCCTTATGGTACAAAGATTGCTTATATCTTTGTAAGAATTCCCAACTAAAACAAAAGATTCTTCTGGAATTGCACACTTCTCCTCTAGGAGGACACTCAGGATTTTTAAAAACTTACCACAGGGTGAAGAAAGAATTTTTTTGGGATGGCCTTAAATCTGATATTCGAAAGTTTGTGGCGGAATGTTTGGTTTGCCAGCAGAATAAAGTGGAAACAATTAAGACCCCAGGACTTCTACAACCTTTATCCATTTCAAGTCAACGTTGGGAGGAGATTTCAATGGATTTTATCACAGGTTTACCTAAGTCCGAAGGAAAGAGTGTCATCATGGTGGTAGTTGATAGACTTACCAAGTATGCACACTTTTGGGCATTATCTCATCCATTTAAAACAAGTACAATTGCTACTACATTTATGGACAGAATTCAAAAGCTACATGGAAGCCCAAGGGTTATTGTGAGCGACAGAGATCCCATTTTTACTGGAAATTTTTGGACGGAGTTATTTTCTTGTTTGGGTACTCAATTAGCTCATAGCTCATCTTATCATCCTCAATTTGATGGTCAAATTGAGATAGTAAATAAATGTTTGGAAGGATATCTTCATTGTTTTGTATATGATAAACAAACACAATGGGTCAAGTGGTTACCTCTCGCTGAATGGTGGTATAACACTTCCTTCCATACTGCAGCAAAAATGACCCCATTTATGGCACTTTATGGATATCATCCACCATCCATCACATCATATTTAAGAGAAAATTCAAAGTTTCAAGAAGTGGAAGATCACATCGAGCATCAACAAGAAGTTCTCCAACTCTTAAAGGATAACCTGAATTTGGCACAAAATCGAATGAAACAACAGGCAGATCAACATCGCAGTGAGAGAAGTTTTGATGTAGGAGACTCGGTATTTTTACGGCTACAACCATACAAACAAATGTCCCTCAAGCAAGCTAAGAAGGATAATAAATTATCGCCAAAGTACTATGGTCCTTACAAGGTGTTGCAAAATATTGGTACTATGGCATACAAATTGGAGCTCCCCGCTTCTTCGCGAGTGCATCCAGTTTTCCATGTTTCATCCTTAAAGAAGGTTATAGGTGAAAAAATTCTAGTTCAAACAATATTTCCAGAACTTGATGAGGAAGGAAAAATCATATTGGAACCTAGGACATGCACAGAAACAAGAACTCGACAACTACGAAATCGATCAATTTCAGAGTATCTCATCAAGTGGAATAACTTACCCACTGAAGATTCTATATGGGAGGATGAAAATTTTATACAGAAGCACCCAGAGCTACTCAAACATTGAGGAAAACACTTTTTTTGAAGGAGAGGGGCATGTTAGGTACCTATATTACTAGTGTAGTCCCTTATTGTTGTTAGTGTAGCCCCCTTATTGTTATCGTTGTACCCCTGTAACCCCAATATTGTTATTATTATTCCTTTACATTATTATTGTTAGGTCGGCTAGTATTATATTTTTATCCCATGGACTCCTATATATAGAATGAGGTTTTGTCATTTTTATAATCCAAGAATTGTTCATTTATGTAATGTAAAGAAGGTTTCCCCCTTGAAGTGGCTTATTTCTAAGGTGTTGATCTATTTTTTCTTCCATTTTTGGAGTTGATTTCATAAAAATGATTGGTTTCCATTAATACTATTATCAGTGGAGGTTCTCAGCTACCACCCAGTTTTCACCTTGCAATCTCCATTAAGCCTCTCGTTTTTCTTGATTCAGTTTCACAACCGCTTAAAGAATATTGGAAAGATAAGGGAATATCTGATCCACAAGTCAATGAAATCATAAGGAATAGGTGCATTAGGCGTCTAGAGTGGAGACGCTATCGCTGTGGCGGAAAGTTATGCTGTGCAGGTATCTATGGGGAGGGTGTTCTATCTGTCGTATGATGAGCAGTAGCAACAATGAAGACTTCGAATTCGAAATCCACCATTGTCTAGAGTGTAGTGACTAATATCTAGATATGAAATTCAATTATGTATCATTTTTGTGGGGATTATTATACACAATAAAAAAATACAATTTTTATAAAAGCCATTTCAATGGTTAGTTTATATATATTTTTCTATTTTAATTTTGAATAAATATATAATTTATAAATATAAATATTTTTATATTTTTCACTAAATAACTGAGTAAGAACACATTAATTATTTTATTGCATTATGATTTATAACTACTTCATATATTAGAATACATAATAATCTTTAAAACATTCACCCACATAAAACTATTTATAAAATATAAACAAATAAGTTTACATACTTTTTTATTTTATTTTAAAAATATAAACAAATAAATTTATATCAATTGACATATTATTTCTTTTAAAAATATAAATAGAGGTTGCATAGTTAAAGTTGCTCGCGGCTTAGTTTAATAATTGAATTTTTAATGACAATAGAATACAAGTTCATTGTAAGTGACTGTGGTTACAAATTTTAGTTCATGTTTGAATATAAATTTTATATGCAGTGAAATCACGTTGTTCTATTAAGATATCATTTTGCTAAAAAAAACACAATTTTTTCTTAGTTGTGCGAGTTATGGGGATATGCCATTTTTAAAAATGTTAGAATCAAATTGTAAGGGGTTTTAACTGGATTTGCAACAAAATTATCAATTTATGCAACTTGGTAGAACACATTTCAATAAAACTATGTAAAACACATTGACATAAATTCCCTATTTGTCTTTTTTGCTGGCATGAGTCCACAAATTCATAGTATCTGGAGCTAAATAATTGCGAAAACCTAGAAAACAAATATTTTTGTATACATATTTAAATAATTGCGAAACCCTAGACAACAAATATTTTTCAGATTTAAGATTTCTCGCATACCATTGAACAAACGATCAAAGCTATATCATTATATACATACAATTAATTTTTTTAGAAACCATATAATGCCATAAATTTTAATGTAGATACAAATGCTTTTTTTCTTTTCAATAGGCACATATGATTAATTAGTTATTTTTATGCACGTTAGAGTGTGTTTTGAAAGAATTCATATTGTTTTTCCAATACAGTTTTGATTACAAAAATAAAATTTGTGGATTGTTGATATTTGGATTGGGTGAAATTGTAAAATAGTGTAAATAGAAAATAAGAAGAGGTGGAAGGTGAAAAAGATACTAGGAGATGAATCCCGAGAGTCTTTCCTTCCATATATATATATTTGTGATTAACCTTAATGCAAAAATCAATTAACCTTTGCAAAATTACCTCTTGACCTAAAATGGTATCAGAGCTAATTCCATTTTTAGGTTATTGTTGGAATTTATGATAATTCCAGAACAGTAACTGAGAGAATAATACTCTCCTTCTAACATAGAGAATAACTAGACAAAGATTGCAGAATAAAACTTTTCTATTTAATTAGAAAACAAAAGATATTACAACTTTCTTCTTCCACTAAAGTGGGATTACAAAAATACTTGACTGCTACAGACGCAGTGCTCACACAACTTCTCTCTCTGTCTCTCAAAATGCACAAAAAAATGCTCTGTTATGGTTCACTATGTTTTTCTCTGCCTGCGGGCTTACACAATAATACAACACAGCAATATAATAATACGATGTTATGCAATGCTCCTATGGGATTTTTCACCTTTTATATGGCGTGGTGTAATATAAAACATAAAAAAAAATTACAAAGAAAAACATTTCCGGAACATAAAGCTTTAACCTAAAATTTATTTGCGCGATATATGAGTGGAGCCCACATCGCAATCGGCGATCGGCGATCTGCGGAACAGTTGAACAAACAAACTTGCGATGTTGCGATTGCGATTTGCGATTAGCGATGTGCGATGGCGCGATGAGCGATTGTGGTGGGACCACATCACATCGCAAGGAAAACATAAGCGGAAAGCATATTTTGGATGTTGCGATTGCAATTGTGATAATCGCATCGCAAATATTACAATGACCCTGCGGTCTGGGCGGATGGTGATATGAGATTTGCGATGTGTGATTGCAATAATCGCATCGCAAAATTTCAATGGAACATAACATATGGCGGATGGATTTTGGTGAATGAGATTGAGATATGCGATTGTGGCAGGACCACATTACATCGCGAACTTTCAATTGGCGATAACACATTTCAGATGGCAGAACATACATCGTTCCTTTGCGATGTGTGATTGCGATTGTGGTGGGACCACATCGCATCGCATCGGAACTTCTTCATATCAACAAGACACTTAAACACTCTACTGCTGCGATTTGTGATTATGACATACAAAATGTCTGGTGGGGACCACAGATGACGTGGCCCATTCAAAACTTAAAAAGGACTTGGCACGTTTAAACAAAAACTCTTCCTGTTTGGTTGTTGAGGGCTTAAAAGCCCGAAAAGACTGTCTTTAATAAAACTCTGCTGTTGCGTGGTTTTGAACCACGAAAGTCTTCATTTCTTCTACAAATTTGGTTACACCCATCAAACATTAAATTCTCCTCTGCAATGGTGGCTGCTGCCCATAAACATAAATTCCATCCTTATGGTTTTTCCATTCCTCTTGAATGCACATAAGTATACACTCAACCTTCTGCTTCTGCTGCCCCTGTTATACTCTGTTTCTACCTACAGAGGGTACATAGGTGACTTTAATATTTCAACAGTTATGTAACTCTCTTCTGAAATTCCTGCCATATTCTCTGTCCTTCTATCAAAATTTGTACTGTCTATCAAATTCTGAGTGTGCTCTCCTTAGTCGATTCCCTCATTCAGTCATACTCGGATTCTCTGCATCAAAATATTGGGTTTTTGACTGCTCCTCTCCTATTGCCGGCACCATACTCGACTCCTGCTCCTTGGTGCTCCATCTCACTGTTGCCCACCTACGTTTCCAAATGCTGCCTCGAAGCAACACCACACTTCTCACTCACATCATGCTCCTCCATAGTTTCACAGCATGCTCTCGACACAGGGACGCTCCCTCCATTGCGTTGTTGTGGGATCCTGGTTGGTATTACAATCCCAGAAGCACGCTGGTTGACTCTGTGTTACATAGTTAGCGCTCTCAATTCCATCAGACTCCCGGTTTCTTACCACTGAGTTGCACCCACATTTATACCAATTATAATACGTTGAGCATACACCGCTACATCTAAGAGTGTTGCACCTCCAAGAAGTGAGTCATACATCCCCTTGGCCCTCACACACAGTCGGCCCTTCACGCGCAACAATACACCAACGTTCCCATGACAATGCCATATAATCGGCCCTCGTCCCATTTGACATCAAGCCTCTCCCATGGACCACGCTTCTCTTCCTGGACCAAACTCATCCTCCCATAGTTGACACCTCTCCTCACGTAGTCAGGCATACGACATTGTATACAATGAAAATCATATATACGAAAAATGCTCTTACCTTTTGACCTCCATACCATTTTCAATACAACGCTCCTCCCAATCCAATACAATGCTCCTCCTAATCCACTACCACCCTCCACCATATCCCACCTCCCCAGATTTTACCTCCCCCATACATTCCTTTGCCATATAAGCCCCCCCTCCCCCCCCCCCCCCACATATAAATCCTCCCCCATATATACCTTTGCATACAAAAAAATAACACTAACATTCATTTTTTTACAAAAACAAATTAGCGCCAGAATTGCAAATTTTTTACAACGAAGTGTAATTTTTTTATAGTACATATTTAGAATGCATTCAATCATATAAATTGTGGGAGTGGTTCTCACTGGTAAGGAAAATTATCCTTAGTGGTCCCAAAAAATAAAGCATACTCTCATTTTCAATGAGTTGTGGAAAGGAATTTGTGAAGGAGATGGAAAAAATGCACCTGCAAATCCTACGCGAGATAAGGATATTGTCATTTGGGACAACAAGAAAAACAAGGACTATGCCTTGATTGTAACATTATCTTTAGTCATTTCAAGTAAGTGGAAAAATCAAGCAGATTACCTTTGACTCCCTTGAGAAGGAGTTTTCAGAGAGAGAAAAGGATTTTGGGAAGAAGAAATATCTTCTAAAGAATCTGTGTGTCTTGCACATAGAGAGAATAATCATGCTCAAGATTCTTCTAGAGGAAGAGATGGTCATAGAGGAAGAGGAAGAAGAAACTTCAGAGGCAGGGGGTGCCGACAATTTCAAGGAGAAAAATATGATATTCGTTGTACATGGTCCAATAGAGATGGAAATGATGCATCCACATGTAATATTCCTTGGCATATAATTGAGAAAGAAATAAATGAAGCCAAAGGTAAAAATCATGACAAAGAGAAAGGTAAATCACTTGAATATGCTCATTATGTTGTGGCACATTGTAATATTGGAGTAACTGAAGACTTGTTTAATGCTTCACTTGCTTCTTGGGAAAATAATTCGTTGCTTGATTAAGGAGAAACACGCCACATGACTTTTAGAAGATATTTTTTTGAAGAATTTACTGACAAGGTTGATGGAGGAGTATACTTTGTAGAAAAATCAAAACTCAAGCCATCAAGGCTTGGCAAAATCAGGCTCAAATGACCTGGTATTCCAAACTTTCTTCAACATGAGGTTATATACCTCCCAGAGTTGAGGAGAAACTTGTTGTCTTTGTTCCAAATCCGCCAGAAAGGACACTCTATATTTGATGGAAAGGTTGAGGTTAGAAAATCATCATATCACTCACTTGTCATGACAAGGATAGAAGAAGAAATACTTCTAAAGTTGCAAGGTACCTCTGCTTGTGCACAAAACTTTGCATACAATTCTCACTATGATGAAGGTACATTTCCATCAAGTCTTTTATGGCATGTTATATTTGGACACTTGAACTATGACATCCTTCGATTGTTGAAGAAAAATGGTGTTACAGGTTTGCCTACAATTCCTAGGAGACTTAAATAATGTGATGCTTGTATTCTAGGAAAGCATATCAAACATATTTTCATGATTCACATTCTAGAGCACATAGAAAAATTGAACTCATTCATTCATATTTATGTGGCCCTGCTCCTGTTCCTTCTGCAAATGGAAATAAATATATGATGACATTTGTTGATGATTACACCAGAATGTGCTAGGTTCAATTATTGAAGAGAAAATCTGATGGTTTTCAAACATTAAAGAAATTTCAAGCATGGATTGAAACTGATGCACAAAATCCTATTGGCTCTATTCGCACTGATAATGGAAAAGAATACACTTAAAATGAATTTGAAAACTATATTTGCCGACATGGGTTCAAACATCAAAAAATTGTGCCTTACAATCCCCAACAACACGGTGTAGCTGAAAAAATGAACATGGAAATTTTAAATATGGTACGTACCATGATGTTTTTCAAGAATGTACAGTTAATTTTTTTGGGTTGAGTCAGTTCTATGTGCTATGTATATAAAGAATAGGTTTCCTTATAATGCAATTAGAAACAATAATCCTTATGAATTGTGGCATGGCCACATTCCTTCGGTAAAGCATCTCAGGGTCTTTGGTTCCACCTATTATGCCTTGATACCTAAGGAACAAAGAAACAAACTTGGTGCAAGGAGTCGAACGTGTATCTTATTGGGGTATTCAAATACCTCCAAAGCATACCGTATCTATGATGAAGTTAATAAGAAGTTTCTAGTATATACAGATGTCGTATTTCTTGAATCTTCCAATACTGACAATTTTTTTGAGCGAAAGCTTGATCACTTGGATAGATTCGGGCATGTAAAGTCATTTCAAGAATTTGATAATTATATTCCACATCTTGAAGAGGGGATTCATATACTGGATTAATTTGTGGAATCTTCTTCTAAAGCACGCTCCAACCACGAATGATACTTTGAGTGATGTGATTGATAGAATTGGGAGACAAAGTCTTGGTTCAGCCCCAACTCAGTCAACTGAGCAGCCTGGGCCATCTCAGAAAGTGTTGTGCAGGTAAATCCCCTCTACGGACAGAGGCGATCCCTCTAGCCCTAGGGTGGGTTTAGCAACTACAAGAACATACTAACATCTACCTTCCTAGATTGTAAATGAAATTCAAAGCAAGGAAGATGACCTACCTTGTTCTGATGCTTATGTTGTCATCTTCTGTTGAAGATTCTTGATGCGTCGCTCTCCTCAAGCTTGATACACGCTGCTACCAATGCCCGATTACCTGTGCAGACATTCAAGACACCACAAAAAGCGTAAAATCATGAAAAACATAAAACAATTACAACCTATCTAACTGATCAAGGAATGCTAGAACTCTCATTATAAATGTAAAAAAGAGTGGAAGATAAACATTAGTTGCATTTTATTATGATAAAGATAAGGGGAGTTTACAACCAAGCCTTGATGTTGAGGCTCTCCTTCGGTAGGTATGTATCCAAGCACGTTTGCAACACCCTCATACACAAAGGTCTAAGATCTCACTATGTTCTTAACACAAAAAAACAATCACACTCTACACTATTCTCTCGAAGCTATAATTGCTTCTCCTCTTTAGCTAACTAAGGTAGTAGAGGTGAAGGAGGTCTCCTTATATAACAATGGAGGAGGAGGTTATGGTCCCTCAAATAATGGGAAAAGAGCGTATCCTTTGGAGTAGTTCCTATTCCTTGCGAACAAGAAGCCCAAAGGGGAATTCCTCGGCCATATCCTCAAAACAAAATTATAGCTCGCCGCCTCACGAAGCTTCTAGTCGTGGAAACATCATTTCTATTTTAAAAATTTTTGGAAAGAGGATTGGCGTGGGTCTCAGTGAAAATCTCTACTATCAGTGTGGGTCAGACACTGACAAAGCACCGACCTTGAAAACTAGGTTTTTATAGGGATCTTCCAGAAAAGTTGTAAAGGGAGATGAATTGGCAGACAAAGTGTGATTCGGGGGTATCTATTCCATGCTTTGAAAGTACATAAGGGTCAATATATCTGATCCAGGTGGATATTGGTGGTCACCTGCCTATTCCACTTGGGGCTCCACCATTGTCTATTTCAGTTTTTCAGTTTCGGCACAGTTTACTATTTTTAGCAGTTTTTCGGGTCCTAAACTTCCGGAGCCGTTTTGAGGCCCTAAACGACGTTTTTTGGGAAAACGAAGTGCAACATGGGTCCATGGACCGATGTTGCATGTTCCAAATTTGTAGTCCTTGGATAGATCTTTCTAACGAGGTATGGTACGCGTCAAACGGAGATCGTATGCCAAAGTTACGCCCCTGGGAAGTTGAAACACCAATTTACCCAAACGGGGCCCATAGTTTTGGCGTTTCATCTCCTAGGGTTAGGGTTTTGGCTGTTTAGGATTTCCCATTGTTTCTAAATGATAAATAGGCCCTCGAGCCTCATTGTAACACAGTTCAGAGGCCTGTAGCCGCCACATCTCTTCTCAGAGATAGCTACCACCGCCCTAGCTAGTTTTATTTCCATTCTGTCTGAAGGGGGTCTCTGCTTGATATTAACAAATGAAGTGTTATTTCCATCACCCTCAGATGATAATATATGTGTTTATTCTCAAGGCGTCTCGCATAAATCCCATCGCGTACGAGCTTGCGGTCGCTTTTTCTCGATCCTTCTTTGCATGTCCCCAACGAGTTCGGGGTATAAGGAGCTAGGGCTCGATCTGGTGGAACCTTTGCAAGATCAGCCTCGCAAACCTCGACGGACGCCCATGGGGGACGAAAAGAAAGATGAGGGAGCAGAAGATCCTATCAAAATATTGCTCGAGGAGGCCCTCGAAAAACAAAGGAACGCGATGATGGATAGCTTTGCTCAGATCCTTCAACGGCTGCCCACCGGCGGCGCATCTGCATCCAGTAGCCACTCTGGAGTTGCGACTCCCTTTAAGGTACAAGTCAATTTTGACATTCCCATATTTGAGGGTCAAATAGACGCAGATGCCGTAGATAGATGGTTGAATCTATTAGAAGGATATTTCTCTGTTCATGACTTTTCAGACCGGGAGAAGATTATTTTTGCACTCCTCAAAGCTACTCCCCATGTTAAGGACTGGTGGGAAACCTACTGTGAGAACAAGGACCAGACAGAACCCTCTCTGTTCTCGTCCGTACCAAATTGAAATTCTTTCCGAGACACCGTCAAGGAATAGTACTATCCCGTGGGGAGCTATGAGGACAAGTACATACAATGGACCACGCTGCGACAACAAAGGGATCAAGATGTGCATGAGCTGACGAATCTGTTCCATACCCTGCGCACAAAGTTGGGTATCAAAGATTTAGAGAAACATCTGGTGCTAAAGTATCGCAGCTGTTTGCACAAATACATTCAGGAGGAAATGGAGTTCCTTGACATCTCCTCGCTTGGTACAGCATACCGGTATGCTGCCAAGATTGAGCAGAAATTCAAGCAGAAGAAGCGAGACTTTGGATCTGCAAATCAAAAGCAAGGGAAAGGTGCTTCCAAACCGCAGAACAAAGGACTGAGCCAAGGCATGGCGGCTAAAGACAACTCATCGAAGCCACAAGAAAAGAACAGCACCGCAAAGCCAAAGAAGGACACGGGAAAGTGGTGTGAGTTCCATAAGAGCTCCACCCACAACACAAGTGAGTGTCGGGCCAAGCAGTCGCTAGTGGCCGAGATGAGGGCTTCTGAGTCAGATGCATGCTCTGACTCCGAATCAGAACCTGAAAAGGCGAATGAAAAAGGGAAACAAATTATTGATGCGGAGCCCAACGCCACTGTTGCCACTGCAAAGATCCAAAAGGAGGAACTGGAAGATCCAGAGGAGGAGGAACGTCTCTTCCACTCCCAGATGTGGGTAAAGGGCTCCCCGGTACAGTTCATTGTCGACAATGGGAGCCAAAAGAACCTCATTTCAGCAGACGCCGTGAAGCGGTTGGGCTTGCCGACCATAGCTCACCCACATCCATACACCATCGGGTGGCTTCACCAAGGACGAGATCTTCGTGTCAGCCGGCAGTGTCGCCTTCCCTATAGCATCAAGCCCTTCACGGATGAGGTATTATGTGACGTTGCTCCTATTGATGTTTCTGATGTATTATTAGGACAACCATACTTGTGGAAGCGTCATGCTGTGTATGAGTCTCGACCTCGTGCTGTTATTGTTACCTTGGGAAATAAGTTGTACAGGATACCAGAGGTACCACCTCCTGCCGCTATCTCTTTGGTTACTGCAAAACAATGCAGTAAGCTCATTTCCCAAACCAGGAAATTCGTTTTCCTGATGATCCGCCCCCATGGCAAGAAGAAGACTGTGGCCACGACCTCCAGACAGGGCTCCTCTACACAACAACAACAAATGGATAAGGTTGTGGAGGAGTACGGGGACATATTCACCTCACCCACAGGGGTTCCTCTGCACTGTCAGGTCAAGCACCCGATTGATCTGACCCTCGGTGCGCCGCTACCTAATGGACCGATCTATCGGCGCTCTGTTCTGGAGAATGATGAAATCAAGAGGCAGATTCAGGAGCTGTTGCAGAAAGGTCACATCAGACCAAGTTCATCGCCCTGTGGGAGTCCGATCGTGTTGGTACAGAAGAAGGATGGGACGTGGAGACTCTGTATTGACTATCGGGCGCTGAACAAGATCACTGTCCGGAATAGGTACCCAATCCCACGGATCGATGACCTTCTGGACCAACTCAAAGGTGAAAAATATTTCAGCAAGATCGACCTGAAGTCTGGGTATCACCAGGTACCAATTGAACCCTCCGATGTGTGGAAGACTGCCTTCAAAGCCAAGGAAGGCCTTTTCGAATGGCTGGTCATGCCTTTTGGGTTGACGAATGCTCCCACCACCTTCATGAGGATGATGGATGACATCTTGCGGCCATTCACCAACTCATTTGTAGTGGTGTACTTGGATGATATTCTGATCTTCAACCAGACTTGGGAAGAGCACCTTCACCACATCCGACAAGTCCTCCAAACACTGCGGCAACACAAGTTGTGTGCCAATTTGGAGAAGTGCACTTTTGGCATGACCCAGGTTCAATATCTGGGATACATTATTGATGAAAGGGGGTGCATGTGGATCCAGCCAAGATCCAAGTCATTCGGGATTGGCCAGCCCCAACCACTATAACAGAGCTTCGCAGCTTTCTGGGTCTTGCTAATTTCTATCGTAGATTCGTGTTGGGATTCTCTCATATCACTTGGCCCTTGAGTCAAGTCACCAAAGGAGGAGCGAGAGCAAAATTCTTTTGGTCGGAACCTCAACAGAAGGCGTTCAAAGAATTGAAAAATCGCCTCTGTTCTGCCCCAGTGCTCACCTTACCAGACTTGCAGCAGCCA
>JAXQQM020082733.1:0-186632 GCA_034641835.2 Pinus albicaulis
GAGGTGACAATGGGGCTTGTTGGAACACCTAATCGTACATGGGTAGGTGTGGAATGCAAAAATTCACAATGGAGTCCAAGTGACCTTGGAATATGAAACCAAGAGTCACACCATTGTACTATAAATGTACATCTTTGTATAATGGAAAATAAGAAAGCCTCACACTTATCCTTCATTGTGTGTTAAGTCTCTTGTGTGTGTGTGTTTATCTTCCTCATACACCATGTGTGTGCTTAACATGGTGTTTAACATGGTATCAGAGCGGGCGATTGCCGGCCTTGCTCCAAATTGAGTGAGCCATTTATGTTTATGGCCTGTGAATATCTGCAAAAATTCCTGGAATTTTTGCAATACTCAGAGTTTCTGCAGCAGTTTTTTTGCCGCCATTCAGAAGTGTTTTGAGAAGGAGCAGCATTCAAAATCCCAGCATTCAGAAATTGGCAGCATTCAGGCATTGGCTTTGAAGAAACACAGCACTGCACATCTGAAGGTTGATTTATTCCTGTAATTTCTGCCTATTAAATTCTGCATTTTGAGTTGTTGGAAAATAGTTTAAAGAGGGTTTTTGAAGAAATTTCTGGGTTTTTACTGGAAATATTTCTGAGTTTTCATTGGAAAATTTCTGAGATTTCTGAGTTTTCTGCAAATCTCTAACTCCGCAAATTATCCAATTTTCTGCTGCTATATGGCCCTCTGCAATTTTTTGAAGAAAAGTTATGGGTTTTTGAAGTAAAAATTTCTGATTTTTTTATTGGAAAATCTCTGCAAGTTCCAAGATTTCTGAATACTGTTAAAATCTGAAATGGAGTAGATTTTTGTATATTTGAAAAAATCTGTTGTTTTGAAGACTAAAATTTTGAAGTTGCCCTCATTTCTGCACTTTCTGCTGCTGTTGGATTTGTTTCTGTTGTATATTTGAAAGGAAAAAATTATGTTGCCATTCTGCAAAGTCTTTTATTCTACTCTCTGCTGTTATAATAAAAATAAAAAATAAAAAAATAAAAAAATAAAAAAATCTACAAATTTGGCCTCTCGGCCCTCTCACTCACATACCTTACCACGACATACGTTCCCATCACTTGAACCCTCACTTGCAGTCTCCTATTCAACTTTGGACTCTCAACAATGCACCTTACCATACCCCCTCACCGCCTGCGCTATCCGCGGTTCTTCCTCTCCATTATACACTCCTCCCCTTACATACAACACTCCCTGCGCTCACAAGCTCCCACACTACATCGACTCTTCCCTACGCCTTACACTCTAAACGCTCCATTCATCACTCATGGGCCTGCCCCTCTCCTTAACTCTGCGCATCAACCCACTCCCTCACCCTTATCACTCCAGGCCTATGCTATCCTACTCCTCCTCACCCTTACGACCGGCCCTTCTGCGCTACAACCACAGCTCCCCACGCCTCTGCTCTGCACACACCCTACTCACCTGAAACTCCTTCTTCACTTCTCAACTTATGCTCGTCCATGGCTGCACCTCTCCCCCCCTCCTTACTACTCCCCTCCCTACACTACCCAACAGCTACAACCTTTCTACCTACGGCATACGCCCTCCCTTACAATACGCTCTCCCCAACCTCACCTCCACTTACGCCCCTGCCCTATCTCCCAAATTCCTCACAACGCCAACCCTCCTAACGTTTCATTTTTTTTTAAATTTCCTTTTTATTATTTAATACCCTCCCTCCCATATAAATATAATACCTCCTCCTCCCAAAATTGTAATTAATCCCTACCCCATTTTAAATTTATTTTTTAATATTAAAAAAAAAAAAAATTAAATTAAATTAATAGCCCCGCTCTCCCATTAATAAACCCCCTTCATATAATATATCTCCTACATTAAATTTCCCTCTCCCATTTTAAATTCAATTTTAAATTCCCTCCCTATTAATTAATCCCCTTCCCCTCCATTTGTTATTATCCCCATTTTTTTAATTAATTTTTAATTAAAAAAAAAAAAACAGCAGAGAGAGAGAGGAAGGAGAGAGAAATGAACAGCAATAAAAGAAGAAATGGCACATGAGAAAATGGTATATACATATTGCAGATTTGACATTTTATGATTTGTGGCATTGATTTGAAGGGTGATTTTCTAAAGAAATTGACATTTGAAGACAAGTTTTCCATCATTGAAAACAACTCTTTGAAGGAAAAAATTCAGTTGCATAGTGTTTTCAGCTACACATTTACAAAATATTTTGCAGAAATATTGTATTGCATTGACATTGTATTGTGAGTAGATATTGCTTCTTCATAGTTTCAATCAGTACTTGAGTTGTTGAAAAAATTTTGATTTCCCTCCATCATTTGAGGAGCAGATTTTGTACTTTGAGATTTCCATAGTTGGAAGTTATCTTGAGTCATTTGTATTTCTAGTTGCATCACATTGTAAACGGGTGCATTTTTGGTTGAAGCTGACACCCTTTCATTTTTTGAGCCTAAGTTGTTGAAAATGGCTAAAATCAATGAGGCATTAGAGTTGTTGAGTAACCTCATTCATTCAAATGTTGATGATATGATAAAAATGAGCAAGGATGCTCTTTGTAACATTCATATTTGTTTACAAGATGCACAAGAAAAGATTGAGTTTTTGCAGTTGGAATCTCAGCTCCAACAAGATGAACTTCAGCAAAAGAGTCACCATTCTGAAGCTGTTTCTTTTCAGAACATTGTGAAGGACTCTCATCAGAAGAAAGAAGATAAAGTTGCAAATGATTCACATTCAGTGCCTTGTACTAGAGAAGATGTACATGCAGATGCAGCAACTCAGCCTGCACTTCCTAAGCCCATCATTAGACCTTGGGAAGAGCTTGTACACAACAAGCACTGAACTGGTCTTAGATATGACAAGGATGTGTCCTTTCATATTCCAGACTACACCAAGCCCATCATATTTCAGAGTGCCAGATTTCTATATGACAGTTCACCTGCAGCTGTTCCAAATCCTGTTCCACAACAACAGATTGAAAAATGCCAACACTGTGATCGAGTTGGTCATATGAAAGATCACTTTTTTGATCTTCATCCATGCAAGCACTGTGGTCGACACACTCATTCTTCAGATAGATGCTTCAGACATAAGCCTCCTGCAAGAACAAAGATTCATCTTGGATGGATCACTTCTTGGCAATGGGCATCAGCAGCCAAGACGATGTTCAAGACACATGTCAAAACTTGTTCTCAGATATTGAGCAAACTTGCAGTTGATTTTTTGCCATCATCTCACCTTGTCCCTGACAGGGGGGAAAATGGTGGTCATGTACAAGCTTCGACGTCAGATCAAGCGAGCCTGAGCCACAATCTCTCATTCCATGTTCATAGTTGTAGCTAGAGACACAGCAGTTCAAGCGATCCTGAGCCACAATTCATCATTCCGGATTCAAAGATGTAGCCAGAGACACGGATGCCCATGAGCATGCCTTCGGTTGGTGGAAAAACTTAAACCATCATCTTTGGTTGGTGGATAACCTAAAACCATCACAGGTAGTAGACCTCCCTTCTTTTAGATCGAAGGTCTCCCTTTCATATATGAGGAACACTTCCTCTAGCAGAAGCCGTCAGCTTAGCAGCCTTCAGCTTCTTGCCAGCATTGGTTGAGTTCCAGGAAATGCTTCAAATCATTCCAGAGTTGTTGGTAATCCTAAAACCATCACAGGTAGTAGACCTCCCTTCTTTTAGGTTGAAGGTCTCCCTTTTTTATGAGGGAAAATTCCTCTGTGCGTGCTTTTAGCTTCTGCCGCTATGGAAGAGTTCTGGTGTTACACCATTTTTTGGTCATCTAACCTTTTATCATTAGATGGACCCAAGTACACCATGTAAGACCAGCTTTACCCTAAGTAAAACTGCTTTCACTATGTTAAAATAGGAAACCCCAAAAGGAAATATTAAACAAACCTATATTTGTTTGATTTTCCTCATGGAATAATTAATTAAACCATAATTTAATTATTATTCCCAATCATGTTTAACCCAAAAACAAAGAAATTAATGAGATAAACCCTTAGTTATCTTATTATTTTCTAGGAATAATTATTTAAATCTTATTTAGATAATATTCCTTGTTAAATATGACCAAATCACCCACCATTAATTAAATAA
Source organism: Pinus albicaulis (assembly GCA_034641835.2). Classification (NCBI taxonomy): domain Eukaryota; kingdom Viridiplantae; phylum Streptophyta; class Pinopsida; order Pinales; family Pinaceae; genus Pinus; species Pinus albicaulis. The sequence goes on from JAXQQM020082733.1 coordinate 4,116, forward strand.
ATCATTATTTATTTGATTATCTTCCAACCACTTCCTTAAAAAGATAAATAAATCATTTATTTATTTATTTTTCACTAATCAAGGGATTTGACCCAAGTCAAACACCCTTTCCCTCCAACAAATATAATAAAATATTCCATAGAGGTGGATCTAGATTTGGTTAGCATTATTTTAATCATGCACCAGGATCTAGAATGACCCAATATTTTGTTATAAATAGGAGGGTTTCCCCCATCATTCTTCACCTTTTGTTGCCTACTAGATCACTCTGGATCTACACACTTGGTCTCATTTCTACCATTTGCTCCCATTGAGCTCTACTTTCTGCATTGGGTTTTCTACATCTACAAGAGAGAGAAAGCTTAGATCTGAAGTGCTGAGGACTACAAAGAACCCATCCCATTGAGGAGATCCGGATACACCTTCTTGTTTCCTCCCAGGTGCCCTGTAATATAAAAATTCATTCAAAAATCGTGTTCTTGTCTTGTCTGTTGGATGCATGGAGCAAACTCTTTACTTTACTGCTTAATGTCTTTCCATTTATAAATCTGTTTGTTGCAGCACTTTAACTACTAATTGCAGATCTGAAGATGTTTTGCAGCCATTATTGTTGTTAGGGCTATTAGTTATGCGTAGCTAAAGTGGTTCTTTTCGTACACTTCGACGAAGAATTCATACTAACAAATGGCGACTCCACACGGGTTTTAAATTACGACCGCTGTCGTTTTTCATATTCCTGCATATCCAGCTACTTCAGGCCCTAGGGCTTCTTTTCAGCTGCTTATTTTTCCTCTTTTTATGTCATTTTTCTTACATAAAACCCTAAAAACTTAAAATTTCTAACTTCCGTGTGTTTCTGGCCCTATTGCGCAGGTAAGCGACACCAGCCGCAACTGAGACGGCAACTTTTCTGAAAATCTGCCGCCGAGACAACCGGAACAGGGGGTCGCACTTTTTGGCCCTAAACCTGTGACCTGGACCTCCAGGTCGCACTTTTCAGCCTGTTTTCTGCGACCTGCACTCAGATCAGGTCAGAAACTGCGACCTGCCTTTTTTCCAGCATTTTTTCTGCAATTTTTCTGGGTTTTGCTGCAGCTTCTGTCAGGGTCTTCCAGCCTCTGTCTCAGCCCGCCTTGACCAAGATCTGATATGTTTTTACTCATCTAAGTGGGAACCCAGCCCCTTAGGGCTTTAGTACCCTCCACTTTTTGTGGAAGAGTTTTAGCTGTTTCAGCCGTCGGTTTTAGAGCTTCAGCCCCCTCTTTTCCAGATCTGTTACCTCCTTTTCAGATCCATTGAAATCAGCCTCTTTTCCTTTCAAATCACCTCTTGTGATTTTGTTTGGACCTCCTTTTGACGGCCTCCGCCTCACCCCCTCTGGTTTTTTCTGATTTCCTTACCTTTTTTCCAGCCACCTTGCCTCTGTCTCTTGGCTGTGATCTGCACCTCTTGCCTGCAGCTTTATCCTCCAGATCTTTGTCCCTCTTGACCCTCGATCTGTTGAGCTCCATTTATGTGTGTTTTACATAGTTTTTCCCTTTCTTTTTAGCATAGTTGTGAGAGACCCACCTTTTTGGGTTAGATAGATGCATACGTAGCTATTATTTTTCTGTTATTTCAGCTTTATACTCTGTTCTCTGTAGGTTTATTTTCAGCTACGCAGCACACTTTTTCTTGCTCTCAACAACGGAAAGGGTTTAAAAATTAAAATTAACGCACGCCACACACTGACCCTAAGTGAAGAAGTGCCTGGTTAACACCGCCGGGCAAAGACTCTAAAATCAATTGTCATCGCACCTTATCTGCCCTTTTGACCTTTTCTTGATTCTCCGTCCCTTTCGCCTTTGCCTGCTTCCTTCTTTCCTCACATCACAGCCCCTTGGGGCGCTTTCCTGTGAGATCTCGTGGCCTTCACCCCTCGCCCGGTTGATCGACCCGGGCCCGCACCGCTGGTTGCCGAGGTCCTCCACGAGTCCGCACTCCGACTCCTCTCCTGCTTCATCGGGTCCCCCTTCTCCTTCCGGTTCTCCCCCTGTTACCTTCACTATGTCTGGTCCAGGGCCTAACGCTAGCGGTTCTCCCGGCCCCAATGCCGGCCCTTCTTCTAGCGGAACCGCCACAACCATTACCCCGGCCACCCCTGTGCTGCCGTACATTGCAGGCCTCAGCCTCCCCGATTTCCATCAGTTGATTAACGACCCCATTCACCACAATGCTACCTGGCCCGCTATGCCCACCAAGCTGCCCTCTGATATCCCTAAGTTCGAGGGCCTTAATGAAGAAGATCCAACCAATCACGTCCGATCTTTCCACATGTGGTGTTCCTCCAACTCCATTACCAACGACTCCATCCGTCTTCGTTTGTTCCAACGCACGCTTACCGGCGAAGCTTCAAAATGGTATGTCGAACAAGCCACTTCTTCCCATACCACGTTCGAGACTCTTGCCCAAGCCTTTTTGTCATACTTCCAGCTCCCTCTCCGATACGACACTGGCACGGAGCTCTTGACTTCCTTTAAGCAATCCTCTTCCACACGCCTTTCTGCCCATGTTCAGGAATGGCGACGAAGACAGAGCTTATGTCGAGCCCCTCCCTTTGAAGATCGGGTTTACATGGACTGGTTCCTTCGCACCCTCCCGTCCCCCATCGGCAAAGATGTCGCCTCTCACTTTCCTCAAACTGAAGAAGCTGCCCTCCAAATAGCTTTAAAATATGACCTGATCTACGCTCAATCTGGTTATGTTTATACCGTCCTTCCTGACATCCCCAGGCCCAGTGGCGCTAACGCCCCGGGGGCATCTCATTCCGTCGATGATATCGTTGGATCTCTTTCCCATCCATCTGCTCACCCTCCTATGGGCTATGGTCTCCCTCAGGGAGGGGCCAGCACCTCAAGCACTCTTCCCCCTCCCGGCCACATGTATCCAGGATACGGCATGCCTCCTCCTTTTGCTCAACCTCCTGCTTACCTCAATGTCGCCCAACCCAACCCTTACCTTTATCCACAGCCTGGTGCGCCAGCTCCTCCAGCATATGCGCTTCCGCCTCCCTTGCCTCCTCACAACCTGCAACAGCACTTACAACCCCCTCCAGGGCAAGTCTTTGCGCAGCAGGGCGCGATTAATCCCCCTTCTTCTCAAAGAAGGTGGAGAGGAAACCAGAACCAATTTGCCCCTGGTAACCGAGGACCCAATCCTGGTATGGACCCTAACACTAGCAACCAGCAACAGGGCCTTCCGCCCAAGCCGGACAGGCCGCTTCGCACAAATAAGCCCTGTTCGTGTTGCGGTGTTTATGGTCATTACACTCATGATTGTCCTCTCTTACCCCAGATGCGGCAGATGTGGGAGTCTCAAGCCACATTGCGCGGACAACACGCCTCCCCTCATGCTCCTCCTAATGTGGCCACTACCCAGCCAGCTGTGTTCACTAATCCTTTCCCTCAACAGGGATTCATGGCTACCCAACCGCCCGACAGCCAGGTAGCCGCCCCCCCTTCCATTTCTGGTTCCTCTGATTACCAGATCCTTATGATGCACTCCGATCCTTCCCCATCCGTCGATCTTCACCTTCAAACTCGGTCTCGCTAGTACCCCAAGCCTCCTGCTCAGTCTGCTCCCGAGCCTCCCTCTTCAGGTTCTACAGAGCCTCTTTCGACATCCAGTGGCCCCTTACACATCCCTCAACCCAAAGTTGAGGTTCATACAAAGATTCCAAAGGGACCATTACGCCAAAATGCTGCTTCCGGTCGAGCCGCTCAGTCGTATAGTATAGTAGATGATTTGGCGCAATCCCCTGCTGCCATTTCCACACTGGAACTCCTCCAGTCGTGCCCTTCCCAAAAGAAGGCTCTACTATCTGCCGTGGGTGCTATCGATCCTGCTGATGACCAAATGATTATTTTCGACGCCACCCAATCGGACCATCCCCCTCTTCCTCCTTCCGTCGCTTTCCAAATCCCAATCAAAATCCGGAATGCCACTGTATCCCGGTGTATAATTGATGAGGGGGCATCCACCTGCGTGATGTCCGCTTCGGTTTGGAAGCAGCTCGGATCCCCTGAGCTGGCCCCGTCCACGATCACCCTTCGAGCGTGGGACGGTCATGCCTCCCAGCCCATTGGCCTGTTTCGTAACTGTCCCATCACCCTCGCCGGTAAGACCATTTGCGTTGACGTCGAAGTCATTGACGCCCCTCTAGACTACAACATTCTATTGGGGCGCAGCTACACCTATGCCATGTCTGCTGTCCCATCCGCGGTTTTCCGCAAGATGTCTTTCCCACATAATGGGAAGATAGTCACCATCGACCAGCTATCTTATCATGAGCCGTCGTCTCAGACCTCCTCCGAGACGACCATCTCTTCCGTAGCCAACAAGCAAACCGTCGATTCTTTGACCAGTGTCTCCCCCGGCGTCTATAAAGATTCCATCCTGCTTGGTACTTTTCCTCATCTTCCCCCCCCTCCTGTTACTGATCCCAGCTTGTCGAATGTTTGCATGATGCAATCGTCTCAGGCTGCCCATAAGCGGCCTGCCTCGGCTAGTCAGCAACCTCCCCCCCGCCCTCCGCAACCCGCTCCTAGCCATTCCTCTCAGCCAGCCAGACCTCCTCCTTATGGCCCTCCTCCTACAGCTGGTATCCCTGAACCCCTTTATCCGCCCGGATCGGTCCCTCCTAGCCTCAACCATCTTGAAGCCGTCCCTCCTGGTCATTTCCCTGCTGGGCAGATCCCTTTCCTAGCTCCCCCTCCCGGCGTATATTCTGTCCCCATCATGGCCACCCTCTCCCTCCCTAACTTGACCTTGGGAATTCCGGTCTGGTACCTTGATCCCCCAGCCGCCACCCCTCCCGGTCACCCCAAACCTTATATGGCTTTGACACCGGTTCAACCGGTTCCCCTCGCTTCCTCCATAGCCACTGTGCCCCCAGCACCTCCACAGGACCCTTCTCCTGTTGCGACGACTCCCGGGAAGAAAGGCAAAGTCCGCAAGGGGGCAACCAAAGACCAGACCACCACAACCGACTCGGCTCCTTCTCCGCCCGCGAAGCCTTGCGCCTTATGTGATGTCACTGGTCATGCCACCCATGCTTGTCCCGAGTTACCCCGTATCCGGCCCATGGTTAAAGTCACGTTCCCCGACGCTACGGTCCCTGAAACCCCCACTCCTTCTGCGTCCGTTCCCAAGAACCCCAAGACTCTCCGCACCAACAAACCCTGTGCCTTGTGCGGTGTCCATGGCCACTACTCCCACCATTGTCCTCACCTGACGCATTACCGCGCCTCCCTAGAGGTGGTCCGCGAGTATGAGGTTGAACAAAATCAATCCGCCTCTCCCATTATCGCGCAGTATGCCTCAGGCCAGCCTGAGGATCCCCCCGCTCCCATCGACATTCCCCCCCCTGATGTTCAGATGGCGGAGTCTACGGTAACCATCCTTTACCTATCCTCCTCTCCGCGACCCTCGGAGCCTAGCCCATCTGCATCCTCCCCTGTTGTGTCCCTTGATCACCCTATTCCCCCTCATACTCGAGATCACTCCACTTGTGTCTCTGTTGACCTCCGCAGCCCGAGTCCTCACCATGTTTCCGATGGCTCTCATACACCACCTTGTTTGAGTCTCGATCATCCTGCCACTTCCCCCTCCTCCCGCCGTTGCCGCTCGATGACTTCTGTACTCTCACGGTGCCGTCATTTCCTTTCATCCCCTCATTTACTGTCTTGTCACACCATTCTGTAGGACCCCCCGTCCACACCCTTTATCGATTACGCCGATGGTGCAAGTCACTACTCCAGGAATCTCGCCTCGGCAGGTTGGGCCATCTTCACCCCCTTTCATGACCTTGTTCTTTCTAACGGGGTATGCATTGGTTCTGCCACCAACAATCAGGCCGAATATGATGCAGTGCGTGGCCTATTAGCTGATGCCCTTTTTCATCGCATCCTCCATCTGCACGTTCGTTTGGATTCCCTGCTTCTTGTAATGCAAGTAAATGGTGTTTATCGTGTGCATAACCCTGTGCTATTTAGACGCTATTTACGAGTGAAAGTCTTAATACGTGCGTTTGAAACCATAACTTTCAACCATGTACCCCGAGACCAGAATCACTATGTAGATAGTATTGCAAACCATGTTCTAGATTGGCATTTATCACACACATTTCATACAAGACAATGACATTAAATCAACCATCAAAAGACGATACATATCCATAATATGTGTCGCAAAACATATAGTTAGAGTCCATCTACTCTGATACATACGACATGCCCATAGCATGTTACAAACCAAAATCCAAAAAACTGGGGGCACCACCTGCCCCTACATACATCAGCAAGGGCACCACATGCCCCTACCCCTAATCACTATCTGGAGGATCCCGAGCCAATGGCTCTGCCCCTGCAGCCTGTAGATCGCGCATCGCCTGACCGGCTATCGCCATGCGCCGCATGACACCTCGCCACTCCGAGGGTACACCAACACACGGCTCTATGAACTGGTCGTCCAAATCCTGCCACCCGCGCTCTGATACTCCGGTCAACAATCGTTCGCATCTACATCGGATATCCTCCAGCTGGACAGCTGCATCCTCATTTTGCGCTGCTCTCGAACCACTTGGACCTGTAGCCCCAGACGCTGCCGGTCGTCCCATATATCTGGCCGATTTCACCGGTGCTATATCTGCATACCAAAAGTACATGAATCAGTACCTTATACTTTAACATGCCCATACAAGAATAGCAATCTGTCACTTACCATCGGGCCCCTAGACTCAACCAGGCGGAAGTGGCAGGTCCGGATCCACACAATAACTCATCCCACTATAGGGATAGTCGTCTATGTACAAAGGCATCTGATCCCAATGGGCAAAAAAATCTGGTCGAAATACTCGCCCGACCGCCCCTCCTCCTCCTCTGCACAGTAGCCGTCCCCAACGGCGCATCCTGGGCTCTCTCGGGCCCCCATCTGGAAGCTATACATGAGGCCTCAAGGTCGGGATCTTCTCAAAGAAGAAGGCGCACAACAAATTCCCATATGCACAGTCATGGTTCACCTGCCGCCTGCATAGTGACAACTATCGCTTTAGCGACACCAACAGCATTTGGGCCCACCCATAGTAGGTCCCACCCAATACACTTTCCACTAACATCATCTGCCCCCCAGTGATGTGATGGAACACCTGGCTGCCCAGGATTCGCAGCACAGCTGCGGCCACTGCACGAGTTTCTAGCCTCTCTAGATCCCCGATCGGTATTCGAGTCCCCTTGACTTGGAGACCCGGTCGACCATGGCGTTCCACGAACTCCATGATATGTCGCCCACGCGGCAACACTGGCTGTGTGTTTCCCACCATCCCCAGTGGCGGAAGACCGGTCAGGAAGTACACATCCTGGACCGTCAGTTCGATCCTGTGCCCTTGCACCACAAAGATCTCCCGATCGGGATCCCAATAACTGATAATCCGGGCCAGTAACGGTTCCCCTGCTCTCATCAATGGGTTCTCCACAAACTTAAGAACCCCAAATCTGGCCAACACACGACGGACGCCCTGATCCGCTTGGATCTCTGCCCGAAGTGTCCCCAGATCTCTCTCTCTCCAGTTGACCCGTAACTCTGCCATACCTGCACAAACACATCACATTTGTCAGCGTTCAGATCGGGAAAACCATAACCAAACACCAAAACCCAGCTTCCAGCCATAAAACAGCACCAAAACCCCCTCATCTCCCAGGTCGCAGTTTTCTGCCATTTTCTGGACCAGGTCGCACTTTTTGCCCTCAAACCTGCGTCCTAGGTCGCACTTTTTGCCCCAAAAAGTGCGACCCGACTGTAGAGATGAAGGAGGGGCTGTTTCTGGAAGTTTGGGCCCTAAACTGAAAAAGTAATCCATCAAAATGCAAGAGAAAGGTTAGGCCTCCTACCTCCAACTGACGGATCTCGATTCCAACGGTCGGTTTGTCCGCTACGTTCACCGCAAGATTTAGGGCCTTCCCTCCTCTCCACATTCACCACAGCAACAATAGCAAATGAATGATTTTGGAGGGAAAACTGCCTTATTAAAAGAGAACCCCTGTTTCTTCTTTCGACTGCTGCGACCACACCGTAGCCCCGTTCGACGAACCGTCAGCACCGCTAGAAAGATCTCACCGAGCTCTCAAATGGGTTTCTATTAGTTTTTGGTGATTTGATACTTCACCCAGACACATTTTGTCCAAGAAGGGTCACTTTACCGCTCCTTAAAATCGAATTTCCTCACTTACGACACTTGTACTTGGGACACCATAATGCCCCCTTACTTGTCCATGTTCGTGACGATTTTCGTCATGAGTACCCACCTTGTACTCGTGTTTCCATGGTCCCCCATTGGGGCCTTTACTGTGTGGCAGCACTATCGTGTCACCCTTTTTTAGAGCATCCAAGTTGAGTCATCCTTGCCTCCATAGAGTCTATACCATATCCCTTTGTACACCATTCCTGCTCTCCATCATTCATTGCTTGGTCCCTCTCTTGTGTCGCACACTATGACCTTCAGCCCCACTGTCCCCTATCCCTTCTGATATCGTGTCAGTCGCTGCCATGTCATTCATGCCCTTTATGCTCTAACAAGGGAAGTCGTCCATTCGCCACCCCATCCTGTCCATTCCGCCATCATCATTAGTGTCAGTCTGTCCGTCGCTCTACTATTTTCTCTCGTGCCTTCGTTGAGGATCTCTCATTGCCTCACCTATGGCGGACCTCCTTCTGTCGACATCAGCTCCTTCATTCCAGAAGACAGGTCTAGAGGGCGGTGTACCTTGGTTCCAGCTTCCACTCTTGTTCGGTGCCTCGGATCAGGCAAAGGGATCTCTCATTTCCCTTTGACTTGATTGTTTCTCCACTCCAGCTCCTTTTAGCATGATCGAGATCTGTATACTTGATGGTTCAGTGATGCAGCAGCAGCTCTTGGTGATTCCCGGGTGTGTGTGAGATGTCTCAACCCTCATGAGGGGGTGGCCCTGCAGGTAGCCCCCCACATGCCCGGATGACCTCTTCCTTGCAGCCTTCGATGCAGCTCCAGATATTTGATGATGTTGGCCTTAGCCACTTGCAACGCCTCTTTGATTTGCATGTATCAGTCAGATTTTGTGAGCCCTTCCCCATTTACAGGGGGCATTTGGGTTGTATTTATCTCATGTACTCAGATATTCTTGTACTAGTCCTGGCTGTTATCCCAGGCACAACATGTATGTGAGACTCTTCATTGTATTCTTATCTGGCTCCTGATTATGCCAGCTGTACTCTATGGTTCGGTCCCTTGTTTACTGGACACACTATTCTTTTGTACTTTGTCTCGGCGGGCATAGGTATGCCTCCCCCGCCGCCTTCAGCACATGTACCCTCTCATAAAAAGAGACTTGTTGCACCTGCGAGTCTTGTCTCCTCAGGGTCTAGTCCTTCAGCACACTATCTACCTCACATTTCTCTCTCTGACATCCCTTTTTGTTGTCTAGTGATTGTATTCTTACAACGTACTTCGGTCATACGATTTGCTCCTGACACTCGCACGCTGGGGGGCAATCTGTTACACCATTTTTTGGGTCATCTGACCTTTTATCATTAGATGGACCCAAGTACACCATGTAAGACTAGTTTTACCCTAAGTAAAACTACTTTCACTATGTTAAAATAGGAAACCCCAAAAGGAAATATTAAACAAACCTATATTTGTTTGATTTTCCTCATGGAATAATTAATTAAACCATAATTTAATTATTATTCCCAGTCATGTTTAACCCAAAAACAAAGAAATAAATGAGATAAACCCTTAGTTATCTTGTTATTTTCTAGGAATAATTATTTAAATCTTATTTAGATAATATTCCTTGTTAAATATGACCAAATCACCCACCATTAATTAAATAAATCATTATTTATTTGATTACCTCCCAAACACTTCCTTAAAAAGATAAATAAATCATTTATTTATTTATTTTTCACTAATCAAGGGATTTGACCCAAGTCAAACACCCTTTTCCTCCAACAAATATAATAAAATATTCCATAGAGGTGGATCTAGATTTGGTTAACATTATTTTAATCATGCACCAAGATCTAGAATGACCCAATATTTTGTTATAAATAGGAGGGTTTTCCCCATCATTCTTCACCTTTTGTTGCCTACTAGATCACTCTGGATCTATACACTTGGTCTCATTTTCACCATTTGCTCCCATTGAGCTCTATTTTTTGCATTGGGTTTTCTACATCTACAAGAGAGAGAAAGCTTAGATCTGAAGTGCTGAGGACTACAAAGAACCCATCCCATTGAGGAGATCTGGATACACCTTCTTGTTTCCTCCCAGGTGCCCTGTAATATAAAAATTCATTCAAAAAATCGTGTTCTTGTCTTGTCTGTTGGATGCATGGAGAAAACTCTTTACTTTACTGCTTAATATCTTTCCATTTATAAATCTGTTTGTTGCAGCATTTTAACTACTAATCGCAGATCTGAAGATGTTTGGAAGCCTCTATTGTTGTTAGGGCTATTAGTTATGCGTAGCTAAAGTGGTTCTTTTTCGTACACTTCGACGAAGAATTCATGCTAACACTGGGAACTGCAACAAGTTTTGCGTTCCAGTGTTGGTGGTCATCCTTAAACCACCTCTTTTTTCCAACATTTCAGAGAGTTGATTCAGCCCAAGTGTTGCCATGTATACTTTGTATATTTGTATTACAACTCTTTTCTTGGACTCACACATACCCCTTCGGATTAAGGGGGGATGTTGGAACACCTAATCCTACATGGGTAGGTGTGGAATGCGAAAAGTCACAATGGAGTCTAAGTGACCTTGGAATATGAAACCAAGAGTCACACCATTGTACTATAAATGTACATCTTTGTATAATGGAAAATAAGAAAGCCTCACGCTTATCCTTCATTGTGTTTTAAGTCTCTTGTGTGTGTGTGTTCATCTTCTCATACACCATGTGTGTGCTTCAACATGGTGTTTAATAGGGCTATTTAATTACACATGGTATCACACTTTAGCTTTAGGACTTTATCTTGAGAAGTGCGAGATTTTGCTATATCAATTCTCAAATTGTTTACAACACTATTGTTAAGAACTAATAAGAAGTGATGTTGAGGGGTTTTTGGGTATAAGAAACAATACCATTTAAAACCTAGGGTTCTCAGTCCTTGGCATTCCTTCACCTGGGCCTAGGGGCACACTAGAATAATTTCACACTAAACCATGCAAACTTAAAAGTAACTTAATAGATCCATAAAGTAATAATAATCATAATTCCTAATTTCCTATTGTACGATATGATGCAAATTATTCAAACATGAAGCAATGAAGAAATGCAATGTCTGAATTTCAAGATTGATGAACCAATACAAGAAGTTAGAAACTACAACTTTGATTCAATACTCTGTGTCCTAACTCCAGGAAGGAATCTAGTTTGTAGTACAAAACATGCATCGTGTATTATCAATTCTTAATTGACAACAACTAAAGAACATCTACCTCATCAATTCCTTCCCATTTTGTTTTTTTATGTTATATTCCTTATAAAAGTGTCAAATTTCTCTCAAAGTAAGCAACCACTAAATAAAATAAAAAATAGTTGAGATATGATTGAGAAATGGTCATTTATTTCTAGAAAGGATCTTCACAATTTCTTTGGTTGTTTTTCATCTCAAGAAACAAGAAATGACCTAAGAAACTATCGTGATGTAATATAAGAAACAACACAGTGCAATGGCCATTTTCAAAGCCAAATGATGTCCATTGAGGACATGGCCTTTATTTGGTTCCCGTTTCATAGGAGTTTCGGGTAGAAATGGAACTTTGTTGTACCATTTCCAGTAGTAAAAAGGGAAAACCTTCTTTTTCCATGGGAAATAATTTACCTTTTCTTTTTCAAGATAATCTAAATCACAAAAAATATGAACTATACTGCACACATTCTTGGATAATGTGAAAGTGGAAAAGGAATACCCTACACAAGTCATGCACACATGTACATTTGAACACTAATAGATTTTTGTAGTTGAAATGCAATGCTTGTTTTCATTTAAATGTAGGGTTTTTAAAGCAGGGAGAAATAATGGCTGCCAAATTAATAAGCGTTTCTTTGGGGAAAATTTAAATCTTGTATTGGGTGATGAAGATAATAGAGGGTATTGAATCTTGATTCTTGACATCTAGAGAGAACCATACAGACTAACACAATCCAATGGAATTGACCAAAAAAACCCAAATAGAGTCAACCCTACTATAGGAGGAAGGGCCTGCAGTAAGAACTTACCATTTTGCAAGAGCTGAGGGCGAATGCTATTCTGCAAGAGCTCAGGGTGAATGCTGAGGGAGAATGTTGTTATGCAAGAGCTCAAGGCGAATGCTGAGGGTGAATGTTGTTCTGCAAGAGCTCAGGGTGAATGCTGAGGGTGAATTCTGTTCTGAAAGAGCTAAGGGCGAATGCTGAGGGCGAATGCTGAGGGAAAATGCTGAGGGCAAATGTTGTTCTGCAAGAGTTGAGGGTGAATGCTAAGGGAAAATGTTGTTCTGCAAGAGCGTAGGGAAAATGTGCGCATGATATCAGACGTTAATGTAGCTATTGTGATGGATATAAGTTTTGTATTTTTAAGTGGGCATAGTGTCGGTATAGCGACGGTTTCGGGCGGGATTGAAAAAATTTGGGGAAATTTCTGACATTTGGTCAAAAGCGTCGGAACCAAGTGTCAGAATTTCCCCCAAATTTAATAGTGATTTAGATAGCCACAGTGCAGAGAGCTTTTTATAAGCTCAAGGAGGTGATGAGTAACTTCTTGGTATTAGTTCTACTAGATTTTTCCCAACCCTATATGTTGGAATGTGATGCTTCGGAAGAAGGCATTGGAGTAGTATTGTTGCAAGGAGGACATCCCATATATTTTGAGAGCCAAAATTTGTTGCCACGTGAGATATTTTATCCTATATATGATAAGGAGATGTTGGCTATTATGCATGCTTTAGCCAAGTTCCAGCAGTATTTGGTGGGAAACAAGTTCCGTGTAAAGACTGATCACAACAGTCTTCGGTTCTTCCTTGAGAAGAAGTAGCTTCAGGAGAGGTAGCAAAAATGGGTGAGTAAGATCCAAGCATATGATTTTGACATATAATATGTCAAGGGAAAGAGCAATGTAGTGGCAGATGCTTTATCTAGGAGGCCAACAATGCTATCCTTGATGAGCATGGATATAGATTGGAAGGCTCAGTTTCTAGTAGAATATCCCAAAGACCCCTTTGCATGTCGGATCCTAGATGGATAGGTAATAGATGAGAGGTATACAATGATGGATGAGGTCATCTATTACTGAGATCGGGTCTTCTTGGCTAGAAATTCTAAGGTCAAGGAGAATAATTTGCAAGAACCACATGATTCACCACTTGCAGGACATCAAGGATTCACCAAGACATAAGGCTATTTGGGAGAGATTCTCATGGAAGGGTCTTAAGGATGATGTGCTCCAACACATCAAGGAGTGCATGATTTTCTAGCAAAGAAAAGGTGAGCACAACCATCCCGCAGGATTGTTACAGCCACTTCCTATTTTGGATGGAAAATGGGAAAGTATTTCCATGGACTTCATCACCGGCCTACCTACAGTTAGGGTAAGGATTGTATCTTTGTAGTTTCTGATCGACTAACAAAGTATTCACATTTATTTTCTATTTTTTCACAATATATGGCTTCACAGGTGGCCAAGCTCTTCTTTAGAGATGTGTTTAGGCTCCATGGTCTTTCGAAGACCATAGTTAGTGATCGCGATAGCCGCTTCATGGGTGGCTTTTGGCAGGAGCTTTTTCAATTAGTGGGTACTGAATTAACACCAAGTACCAGCTATCACCCACAAACCGATGGATAGACATAGATAGTAAACAAGTGGCTGGAAGGATACTTGTGGAACTATGTTTCTGGGGAAGAAAAGAGCATGGTTTTTTTGGCTCCATTTGGAGGAGTATTGCTACAACACAACTTTCCATATGTCCATTGGCATGACCCCATTTCAAGATCTTTATGGGTATAATGCACTATCCTTTGTTGATGTGATGTTTGGGGCAAGTAAGGCTCCTACAACAAAGAAGTGGATTCAGGAAAGCCAGGATATACTCCGGGCCCTCAAGGACAACATTGCTACAACCCAAAACCAACAAAATATATATGTAGACTGTGGTCAGATAGAGAGGCAATTTGAGGTGGATGATTTGTTATACCTTCGTATTTAGCCATTTAGACAGTCAAAACTTAAGGAGAAGGGGGTTGAGAAGCTTAAACCTCAATCCTATGGGCCATACAAGGTAATCGGTTGTGTTGGTGAAGTAGCATATGAATTAGAGCTTCCTATTGGGAGCAAGATCCATAACATTTTCCATGTCTCATGCCTCAGAAAGGCCAATGGGAAACATGTGGTTGCTACCTTGTACCTCCCACCTATTTATGATTAGGGCCATCTAATTTTACAACCAGAGGATATTTTCGATACTCGAGAGAGGCAACTAAGGAGCAGGGTGATTAAAGAATATATGATTCGATGGGGGAATCTACCTAATGAGGATGCCACTTGGGAAGGAGAGAATAATTTGTAGCATCCTTCAGTACTGTTGCTTGAGGACAAGCAACATTTGGGAGGGGAGGACTGCAATATTCCCAATTAGCTTTTAGCTAGTTGGAACATTATATGTTGCTTCTATTCATAGTCTAGATGAATAAGTGGGCTAGGGAGACCCTTAAATCTCTTTAGTAGGAATAAATAACTTTCAGTGTGAATGTGGATTAGTTTAGACAGTCAAAATAAAGCCACCTTGGGTGTCAAAGGAGGCAATGCATGTATACTAAGTCAAGGTTGACCAAATCAACATTGTTATTAAATGAGAGAGTGGAGCTAGTGGAGACAACACAATTTTGGAGTAGGAGTCTTTGCATGGAAGTAACCTCATAAATGAGAGGGGCCAATGGTGAGGAAGCTCATCAAGTATATAATGGATGGGATGGCAGCCATATGAGGCATTCAAAATATTTTTTATGTTTGAATCTTATGACTTATTTCATACTTCAACTGTTTAGTTGAGTTTGCTGTATTGTTTAGTACAAGGGTATTCTCATGCAGGAATTCCAGACTCTATCTTGGAGGACTTGAGAAGGCCATATAAGAATGGTATTCTGAGCTTTATTCCCACCATTCATCATTTGGGCCAAGTTGTCACCTACTTCCACAGTGCAATGTCCTTGAGGATCCGCATTATTTTTCATGGTGTTGCAGTGGAGTGTTGAAAATCCATGTTATGAGCTAGTTTCCTAGTGAAAGGAGCAACATTTCACTTAGAAAGCTAGGGAGGAGAAGTTACAGCCATTTCTTTGTAATTTCAACTATATTCATCCATAGATCTTCAGTTTATACTTTTTATATCGTATGCCTTTCAAGAAATCCTTGCTGGGTTATCTTGGGATTGTGTAAAAGAGACTAGTTCTCCATTTTTTAGCTCATTTGAGTAATATATCAGTAGATCCATTTTTTTTTCTATTTTTTTAGTAGTAACCCTCTTTGGACTACATTTTCATATGCTTCATAATTTCTGTGTTGCAGCATTCTTGGAATTTAGAGTTTCTGGGCTTGGGAGGCTTGTTTAGCTAAGTTTGAGTGATTTGTTTCCCATCACATTGTATATTTTGCTGTTGCAATACATAAAATAATTGATCCATGGGCTGTTCATGGATTTTTCATTATAATTTTTTGAATATTTCATTTTTTTGTTCTATATTTTTTTCTTTCCTAATTAGGAATATTACAGGGACATCGATGTGCTGCAGGGAAGGCACACTGTATAGAGGAGGAAGAAGAGGAGCCAAAAGGAGATAAAAGCACTGTGATAGCAAGGGAGGATCCACCACCACTAGGAGGTGGGAATGGGTCATTTGCTCCAGTTGGAGGGGCCCTTGCATCTTTGTGGGGAGTACCGAAGTATCTGACTTTGAGAGTCCGACGTAAAATTTAGGATAAGACAGTATCATTGTTGATTGATAGTGGGGCTACCCACAAATTTATTGATGCTCAGTTAGTACAGAGAAGAGAAATACCCATTGATGATTTTGAGGGATTTTCAGTTTTGGTCCCAGGAGCTAGAACCATGCAGTGTATGAAGTATGTTCCGGTATTGTCAATAACCTTAGGGACATATAATTTGATTGATCACTTATTTTTTTTTGAAATTCCTAACAACAATGTGATATTGGGTGTGTAGTGGTTGATTACATTGGGTAAAGTCACCACATATTTAGAGACTTTGCAGAAGAAATGGGTAGATAAGAAGAGTGGTAAGCATCATATGATCAGGGGCATGCACACTTATCCACCTCATATAGCTTCTGCACATAAGATGGAGCCTGATTTGCGCAGTGGGAGCAAGGAAACACTAGTCCACTCATATATGCAGTTGAATCTGAACCATGATGTGGTATTATTTGAAGCCATTCCACTAGGAAGGCCCCCCGAATCGGGAGTTGGTTAAAGAGTTCTCACAGCAAGTTGCGCCATTGATATATCTAGCTGAGATGGGATCCTTGGGTGAGTCTTGCAAAATGCAGAGAGTCTTTGGTAGGCTCAAGGAGGAGATGGATATTCTCTTGGTATCAGTATTACCAACTCTCACCAAGTATCTTGTGCTGAGAGGAGATGTTTCAGGAGTATATGATGGCACAATCATGGTGCATGGGGGCTACTACATAGCCTTTGAGAGTTATAAGATACTTCCACATAGGAAGTAGTCTTCCATATATGGTAGAGGGTTGTTTGCATTCATGCATACATTGGCCAAACTTAAGACGCTGTGGATGGGAAATAGCTTCCAAATAAAGATTAACCTCCATAAACATCAACCCTTACTTGAGCAGAAGCAGCTACAAGGGAGGTAGCAAAGGCAGGATATAAATATTCCAACATGTGGCTTTGGCATTGAGCATGTCAAAGAGGGGAGCAGTAAAGTGATAGGTGCCTTATCACAAAGGCCAGCAATGCTATCATTGTTTGGTATAGATCCATATTGGGAGTCCCAGCTATTGGTGGAGTATTCCAAGGATCACTTCACATGTGAAGTGCTTGATGGACAGGTGACATATGAGAGGTATAAAGCTATGGGTGGAGTCATATATTACTATGATCGAATATTCTTGACTAGAGACTCTAAGCTCAAGAAGAAGATTCTACACGCAACACATGATTCACTCCTTTCTGGTCCAAGATTTCATTGGGACCTATGAGGCCATTGGGGAGAGTTTCTCATGGGAGGGTCTCAAGGAGGATGTGCTCCAGCATATTAGGAGATGTATGTTTTTCTTGGAGAATGAGGAGGAAAAAAACCACCCTGCAAGGTTGTTACAACTACTTCCCTTTCTAGTAGAGATATGGGAAAGCTCATCTATGGACCTCTTCACCAGCTTGCCAACAGTATATGGTAAGGGTTGTGTATTTGTACTCATTGATCAACTAACCAAGTATTTTCATTCCTTTTCCATTCATTTACAATACATTTCTCCACAAGAGGGCAAGGCTCTCTTTAGACTTCATGGTCTTCTTGGGAGCCAAATAAATGATGGGAATGGCCACTTCTTCTAGGAGGCTTAGGGGGATGCTGATATCTCAGGTGGATTATGTCCGGTTTAAACCAAACAAGAGTTACTACCTCCCGGGAAGATGAACGAGAGAAGGGAAGCAAGCAAGTGGCTAGGAAGCTACTCCCCACATTATGTTCAGGGGGTAGCGAGGAGCACTCCTTCACGCTAGTTCCACTTGAGGGACTGTATCAACCTCCGGTATTTCATATGGCGATCGATTGCATTTCTAATTTTGATTCCATATGTTATCGGAAGATAGTTGGAGGAATGGCACATGGATTGAAGTTGTTCATTAGAATAATATCTCCAACATTTTTTCCGTCCCATGCTTGAGTAGGGACATTAGACGGCACATAGTTTCCACCGCTGAATCTCTTCCTTCCTTATGATGTGATCCATTTTGCTTCTTGGACACTTGGGAGGAGAAGCTAAGGGGTAGATTGACTAGAGAACATATGATTCTATGGAGGAGCTATCGGATGCGGGTGCCACGAGGAAGGAAGAGATTTTGCGGCATTCATCATTACAGTGCTTGAGGACAAGAAACATTTGGGAGGGGGAGGAATGTAATATTCCTAGTCCATCTTCAGTGGTTGGAATATTAATTTTGTTTTCATTTAGAAAGATGGATAAAGAGGGTAGGAAACCCATAAATCTCCTTAGTAGGAATAAAACCTCTTCTAATGTGAATGTGGATAATCTTATTAGTTGGAGAAAGCACTCTTATGTGTGAATATAGGTTAGTTGAAGCATGTGGTTGGGAGTCAGAGTTTGACAAATCAATAGCATTTGGTATGGAGGTAGTGGAGAGTTATTCAAGAGACAGTGTAGTGTTAATTGGGATGGAGTCTCCATGAGAGTAGCATATTTAATGTGTGGGACCAAGGGTGAGAAACAAAGCATATAAGGAAGGGGATGGCAGCCATGAAGAGCACATTATGAATATTGTTTATGTCTTGGTATTTTATGAATTTACACACGCTTGACTCTTTAGCGGAATACGTTTTGTTGTTTAGCACAAGGATGTTGCGAGCAAAAAATCCCCGTCATCCTCGGGGATTTAGTGCACGGGAGAAGTTCATTCTGAGCTCATTTCCACCATCAGACATCAAGCCAAGCTTCATCCATTATCCACAACGTAGTATCCTTCGGAATTGTGTTGTTTTGCGAGACGATAGTAGTGGAGGATTGATAGATCTAGTTTCGAGCTTGTTTTTCTAGTGAGGGGAGTAGCCCTTCATCTGGAGGACGCAAGGAGGTCCTTGAGAAATATTTTGTCATGCAAAATTGAGCCAAGTTGCCATCATCTATAGCGTAATATCCTTCGGAAAACTTCATTATTTTGCGGGGCGAGTTGAAGTGGGCTTAGTGCCCAGGATTGTGAAGTTAAAGAATTCAGTGAGGAAAACCACTTATGTGGGAGATCTATTGGAGGAGTATCAGCCATTTATATATTATATCAGCCACCTCGTATCAGTCATCTAGTTGTAGAGCATTATTCGGCTACCCTAGGGCTGCATTTTGGCATTTTTTGTATTTTGTGTATTTTCGGACACCCTTTCACAGGCTGTCTTGGGATTGTCTTGGAAAGGCTACATCTCCAATCTCAACATTTTCTAAGAAAAATATCGGTAGATCCATGTACTTTCATTTGTAACGGTGAACCTAGAAAAAAGCTGTGCACTATCCTAGCCTCCAACATTCTTATACAACAATTGTTCTTCATGTTTATGTAGCTAGCTCTTAGAGGCTTGTTTTGCCTAGCTTGAGTATATTTTCCTCAATATTTTACTACACATTTTACGCTGTAATGTCTAATATAATGACTTCATGATCTGCTATCATTTGATGTATCAATATTCAACGCGATTTCTAGTTATATGTTCTACATTCCTGTTTTCCTAATTTGGAATATTAAAGAATTCTTATGGAGCTAGGCACCCTTGCTAAAAAAATAGGTAAGTCCATGATGTCACTTGATGATCTTGATCATGATGAAATTCAAGTAGCAAAACAATACCTAAGACAAGAGGTCTTAAGAGCTCTACAACAACCAAATAATGAGGGATGAAAACTCACTTTTGAGGATAGGATTGCCAAGGAGGTTGAAGATGACGAGAGAAATATGGCACGGGAATTCGACATCCACCTTGAGAATATTCTCCACAAGGCAAACAAAGACAACAAAATTCTCAAAAACATGTATAATAGGTATATCACAAGGAACAACGTCTGTAGCATTAAACTCAAGCAATTGCAATAGAAACATGAAAACCTAGCAAAGAAAAAGAGGAGAAGCTTGAAATCCTTTCTTGGGCATCTCTTGCTTAACATACTTCATCGAAGGGCTTCAAAAACAATTTTGAAAGGATTTTTTTAGCAAATTTTTGAATTTAAGGTTTTGCAATTTTATAACTTTAGCACAACTATCTTTCAGAAGCGTAATTATATGTATTATGCTTCTTATAAGTCTCTAAATGAAAAAACAAGACTTCCATTGGATTCGAAGGTAGTAAATAGTCAAGTTAGACAATTTTAGCCTCTTTTCGGTCTCTTTCGACCTCGAGAGATCTGGTGAATTGCTAACAACTTCCTCCTTGGATGAAAAATATCGGGACCAAGAAAGAGAAATGCCTATTCCTAATCTTGAAAATGAAAATCATCGAGTCAATATTATTGCTATATAAAACTCATGTTTTCTCTATGTCGAAGATGGATGGATTAAGCTCTTGAACGGTCATGTTATAGCCGAAGCTAATGCGGGTTTGCAATTTTCACATAGTCAAGAATGTGTTAGTGAAACTTATTCCATCATTAGAAAATTAAAATATGAGTTTAAATGATGATAGTCATGAAGGCGATGAAACTATACAAAAATTTTTTGTGAGTAAGAAAATTTTGTGATAGTGATGTCACAAAGAGATGCATTGTAGGGACTATTTTCTTCCCTGAAAGAGGATAAGGTTGTCATGTTTAACAATATTGAAGAATGTTTTACGTTTCAAAGATGATTTTGAATATGAATTTGAGGAGTAGGCTTTGATGACGAGTATTCTGAAACTAGAATCGAGTTTCCCATGCTTGAGGAATTTACGGCCAACACTCGAGATAACGAAGTTCATACTTCCCTATGCCTTCCTATGGATCACTTGACCAAGTGTTCTTTTAAAATCGGAATGAAGAGTGTGTTTTTGTTTTTTTCTTTGGATCTCAAGAAAAGGTATAATTTCATACTTTTGAAGATCCTTTTCTTGGTTTTCGACAATTAGCAAGGAAGATGTATTTTCCTTTTTTTCATGGACGAGAATCATGTTGAGTGGACACTCGGAGTTGTCTCGTTTTTTTGTTTTTACTTTTGCTCGAGGAAAGTGCGAGCATGATTCAAGTAATTAGGCGTTGTCTTCTAGATTTCATTACTTTGGAAGTATCACTTCACATGATTGTACATATCTCTTTAGTAGGTATGTGGTTGTCATACGAGATTTGAAGCCCTCAAGTCTCGGTGACATGCGCCATCAATAATTTTAGTAAGTTTTTATTTCAGTTAGTCTACACATTTCAAGTAAGTTTATTATATTAAGTTTTAAACATTGAGATTTGGTTTTCAATTTTTGACTCCATACCCAATGGGTAGGATAATTTCTACGGTGTTCTTGACACCTCCATTTCATCCCTAGCTAGAGCTTAAGAAATATTAGTGTGATGTTGCATCCTTCCACTAGTGATAAAATTAACTCTTTCATGTCATGTTGAAGTCACATTCTTCTTGTCTGAAAACCCTCCCCATTTTAAATTTTAGAATAAATCATTTAAAAATGAGTGCCCTTTATATATCTTTTCCATGATAAAAGGATGCATATCACATTTATTCACAAAGTATACAAGCTTTAAAAACTTTCCGATCCAATGAGTTAGAAGACCTTTTAACATATTTTGAACATATTAGAAAAAATTTATACTTAAATATGTTAAGATGAACGAGTAATCGCAATCGGAGGTGGAGGGATTATTTTAAAGAGTTGTTATTGCTTTGAGAAGTTCCAATGCGATCGTGCTCAATCACAATCACATTTGAATAGTATGCGTATTGCACTTTTAATTTATGATGATGTGATGCGATTTATTGCAATCGCGTTTCTGAAAAAAGTTAAACATTGCATTCCTTTCATTGCAAATTCCAATGGGATTGTGCTCAATCGCAATTTCATTTTCGAAGATAGTATTATAACAGTCCACTTCATTTTAAATCTCCGATGCGATCGGGATTTGGTAAAAAGCATTTTCACATTCCCTTTCAAACAAATTGTGATGCGATTGTCGCAATCAGAAATCAACAATGAATTATGTTGAATTATCTTACGCACCATTCAAGACTTGCGATGTGATTGTTACTTCACCTTTATATTTATTCATCGCATCGCAAAGGATCAAAAGTGAATTTTAACATTTATTACAAGGATGCGCCGATCTCCAATTGTACGACCCTATTAATTGAAAATCAGGCAAAATATCATGAGCTATTTTGTTTTCAATGCGTAGATATGACCCCTTGAAGAGCATTGATGTTGTAAATATGGAGATTAGATGAAAACCAGTCAAAATAAACTAATATTTGGATATCCATTCTCGTGCATGTGTTTATTTAATTTAGAAAGAATTCATTTGGGAGTAGAATAAAAAATTGAATCCTTTCATTCGTAGAACCGGAAGAGAATTTTCACGACATTGAAATGTCAAAGAGAAATGAGAGAAGTCTAAAAAAAGTTGCTTTTTTTTTTAAAAACTCTTTTTGTGTTAAACATGTAGCCCAAGGAGAAACCGGCGAGGCTCAAGCTAGTCACAAACACTTCACTGTCAGGGAAGTGAGAAGATGACATGGGAGAATGTATAAAATTTGATTGAAAAAGAGAAACCTATGGTTATTATGCCTAAGCAACTATTCCCTATGAAGAGAATTCATACTCTAACTCTGAAATCAGCTCGGTGCATTGAAAAATTCATTTTACACTTAGATTAGACGCGAGGAGCAAACATTTTCCCTACTATGATGTTATCGAATCGGTCATTGACAATGTGACCATTCAAAATAGGACTTTTGTTTGCACTTCTAGATCGGTGTTGTGATCATTCGGAAAAAGATATTAAATCGATATGTCATCTTCCCAACTTCATGAAAATATTTACAACAAGACTTCCTTAAGATATGTTGCGAGAACATCCAAGCTAGGCGGAGCCCGATCAAATGGAGGAGTAGCACGAGAAGCATAAGCGGGAGGGCATTAGGTATAGCATCTTCCTCACCCATGAGTCTCTCACCTCCATGTTAGTATGCTGCGGTGATGATTTGGCAGTTGTTACAGAACTCATCTGAAAAACTACCATGAATTTTATTCAAATTGTCAGATTAATTCATTCTTTATTGGATTATGCAGGAAATTATGGATTGGGTGTTTCCACTCCTATACTTTCC
Source organism: Pinus albicaulis (assembly GCA_034641835.2). NCBI lineage: Eukaryota > Viridiplantae > Streptophyta > Pinopsida > Pinales > Pinaceae > Pinus > Pinus albicaulis. The sequence continues at coordinate 27,226 of JAXQQM020082733.1, forward strand.
AATAAAGCCAAGACTGATTTGTCCTCTATCGGGGAATGAGTTCAGAGAAGAAAAATTCACTTATATCAAAATTTTGGGAGTATTGTTCAGCCACATATCCTTCCTATATATGTTCCCGAGATAAAAATTTATTAGCTCGGGAGATTTCCTGTCAATGGCAGTTGAAGAATGTCTAGAATTTTGAAAAGCAATAAAAAGCTTATGTGGCCTACCTTCCTTTTAAGTGTGGTGAATATGCTCTTAATATTTTTCTCATCATGAGAAAGAAGTTGGTAAGATTTCTAATCTTAAGTTTGCAAAAATTCTGGAAGATAATACGACCCAAGGAAAGTGGCATATGATTTTACTACCCTCTGTTTCGATTACCCAGTTACAAACATGAACCGATTTTTAAATGATTTATTTGTTTCTAGTGGATGATATATCCCAAGTTTTTGATTCAGCCAAGTCAAGTTACAAGCGGGGACTTGAAAATTTTGTTGTATAGAAACTGAGAGGTTACTTAAAGTGCCTCTTGATCGGTTAAGAGCTCCAGGAGAAGAGAAATCATCACAACAGAGTAAGGAAGTCAACACGGTAAGAAGTAAAAAGGAGCTGATCTGTTCACAAGGAAAAAACTTTGACCATGACAAAGTTGACACTGAAAATAGAAACAGGCGCTCAAAAAGATACACATAAACCTTTAGTTCAAACGAAGGAAAAGGGAACAGATGCGATGCCCATGTACATATTGAGAAAGGAATCACGAAGAAATAAAAACACTAAATAGTCACCCAAGAATGATACAAACAATAAGCAGGGAGTTCTCCCAACTTGGAGGACAGAGTAGATGCGAGATTGGTTGTTCTCTCATTACACTAAATCAATATCAATAATTTTCCCGGCATATAGGATTGTAAAATGCTATAGAGTTGACAATCCCAAAGATCGGGATGTGGAAATCATTCTGAAAACACTTCAGAGAAATTATGCTAAATATAGAGAAATCCCTCCTTTAGATATATTCTATAGTCCCAAACATAGGGCTGTGATAAAGAAGAAAAGGAAAATGAGGAGAGCAGATCAAGATGCCCTTTTGGCATCACGGAAATTGCTAAATATTGTTTATAAAAATGTTGGGGTGGATCCATGCGAGGATCTCACCAAATTGTCTCGGTATGCGGTGCCTATAGTGCTACCACTATGAATAAATCTTCCACGGTTCCACAGTAATTTAAAAACAAAAGGATATGGAAATTACTATTTTGAAAGTGAAGTTGAGGTGATCAACAAAATATTATTCGGTTAGACGGCGGGTACGGGATGTAGAACTCGAACTAAACAACTAGAAGAAATGACTCGGCCTTGAAAGAAAAATATTGATGAAAAAACCTTGGACAAACAATACTTGAGTTGAATCAAGAGGTAGAAAAGCTACAAAAATATTTTACAAAAGGAGAAATTTAAAGGTTGAATAGGAAAAAAATGTCCAATCATAATTGGACAAGTTCAGATATCCTAGAATTTAGCTTAATTCATAGCGAAGCTCTTGAAATCAACAGTACCCCTCTCAACGGTTAAATGAATTTTGTCTAAGATGACACTAAATTGAGGCTTTGTGCGAAATAACATCATCTTTGATAGATAAATAAGTCACTCTTAGGCAAGAAATTAGGGATGTTAATGATAAAATTTAGAGTTTCTTTCATGAAAGGATACGGAGCGAGGGGAAGAAAAGATAATCTTCCTAGAATTGAAGACACAAGGAAATTTTATTTATGGAATGGGAACGAGTTAATAGAGTGAAAGAGCCACATGAGGGCTAAAATTTTAATGAATAATACAACACAATTGATTAATTACGGATTTTATGCTACGATTTGATCTCGGATTGTACAGAGGCGAGGTTACCTAAGTAAAGAAGTTGAGTTCGGGTGGAAGGAAGAGATAATCAATAAAAAATCACTTGAATTAACAAGCTTCAAGAAATTTCATAGGATATTATGTGGACTTGTTACAGTTAAGCCACACATCCAACATATGGCCATCAAATTCTTTAGAATGCGACCATTGTATCATTCCTAAATTCTTTGATCACCTACATACATTGGGTAGTTACATTCAAAAATGAGTCGTATGAAGTCAAGATATGCTCAATATACGCACCTTCGCACATCCATCTCAATTGATGATCAATGAGCTAGTCTACTACAAGATCGCATTTTAGTTTCAGATATTTTTATTTTAGATAGATTGTAGGAATATTTTTGGTTATTTTTGTTAGTATGAATCCTTTGTCGAAGTGTACGAAAAAGGACCACTTTAGCTACGCATAACTAATAGCCCTAACAACAAAGTGGGTACTTGATATCTTGAGATCTACGGTTAGTTAAAGAACGGAAAAAGAGCGCAAAAAACAGGATATGCATGGAAAGACATTAAGCGAGAAAAAGTAAAGTTTTCTCCATATACCAATAATAGACAAGACAAGAACAATTTTGGGAAAGAATTTTTATATTAATGGGGCACCTGGAGAAAACAAGAAGGTGTATCCAATTCTCCTCGATGGGATGGGTTCTTGAGTCTATAGGCGCCCCGGATCTGAATTTCTCTCTCTTGTTGGTGTAGAAAACCCACACAAAGAATGGAACTCAAAGGAGCTCTCACGGCCAAGTAGCGGAAAATGAGTGACCAAGTGTATAGATCCAAAGTGATCTAATAGGCGACCAAAAGGTGAAGAATGGTGGGAAAAACCCTCCTATTTATAACAAAATATTGGGTCATTCTAGATCTTGGTGCATGGGTTAACGGATCTGAATCCACTTTTTATGGAATATTTTATTATGTTGTTGGAGGAAAAGGTATTTGACTTGGGTCAAATCCCTTAATTTGTCGAAAATAAATAAATAAATGATTTATTTATATTTTAAGAAGCGGTTAGAAGATAATCAAATAAATAATGATTTATTTAATTATTTAAGGAAGTGGTTGAAAGATAATTAAATAAATAGTGATTTATTTAATTATTTGTAGGTAGTTGGTCATATTTAACAAGGAATATCATCTAAATAAGGTTTAAATGATTATTCCTAGAAAATAATAAGATAAATAAAGGTTTATCTAATTAATTTCTTTGATTTTAAGGTTAAACATGGCGGGAATAATAATTAAATTATGGTTTAATTAATTACAAAATCAAACAAATATGGGTTTGTTTAATATTTCCTTTTAGGGTTTTCTGTTTGAACATAGTGAAAGCGATTTTACCGAGGTAAAAGCGGGTCTTATGGTGTACTTGGGTCCATCTAATGATAATAGGTTAGATGACAAAAAATGGTGTAACGAGATTGACCCCCGACGTGCGAGTGTCGGGGAGAAAATCGTATGACGAAGTATGTTGTAATAACACAATCACTAGACAACAAAAGGGATGTGAGAGAGAGAAATGTGAGGTAGATAGTGTCTTTGAGGACTAGACCTTGAGGAAGCGAGACTTGCCGGAGTCGCAACAAGTCTCTTTTATGAGAGGGTACTGTCTTTGAAGGCGGCGGGGGAGGCATACCTATGCCGGCGAGACAAAGTACAAAAGAATAGTGTGTCCGGCCAGCAAGGGACCGAACCATAAAGTACAATGGCATAATCGGGAGCCGGATAAAAATACAATGAGGAATCCCACATACATGCGTGCCTGGGATAACGGCCCGGGACTTTGTCTGATAATATGCGAGTACATGAGATACAAATACAACCCAAATGCCCCCGTAAATGGGGGAGGAGCTCCTGAAAATCTGGCGATACATGCAAGTCGAAGAGGCAACGCAAGTGGCTACGGCCAACATCATCAAATATCTAGAGCTGCATCGAAATTTGCCAAAGAAGGAGTCGAAGTAGGGCATGTGGGGGGAGCTACTGCGGAGATACCCCTCATAAGGGTTGAGAACATCTCACACACACCGGGAATCATCGAAGGCTGGCTGGCGGATCCTTGGACCATCAAGTATATGAATCTCGATCATGCTAAAAGGAGTTAGAGAAACAATCAAGTCAAAGGGAAATGAAAGTCCTTGGCAGCACGTCCGGAAAGCACTTAGAAACGAGAGTGGACGGCGGAACCGGAGGCTCGCCCATCTGAACTTGCAACCTTACGGAATGAAAGTCACGTGTCGACGAAGGAGAGTCGCCATAGTTGAGGAGTGAGATGTCCCCAACTAAGGCACGAGCTTGATGAGCGACGGACGATGACACTAATGATGATGGTGAAATGGAAAGAATCGGGTAGCGAATGGATGACTTCCTTGTTAAAACATAAAGAGGCATGAATGACATGTTGACAGGCGACACAATATCATAAGGGATAGGGGACGGTGGGACTGAAGGTCATAATGTGCGACACGAAGAGAGACCAAGAAATGAAGGATGGAGGGCTATAGTGGGGTGTAAGGGACTCGGGATAGATACATGAATGCAATGATGACTCAACTTGGATGCTCTAAACAAGGGCGACTTGATGGTGCTGCCACATAGTAAAGGCCCAGTGGGGGACCATGAAAACATGAGTACAAGATGGTAACAATGAAAATCGACACGAATAAAGACAAGTAAGGAGGAAAAATGGTGCCTGATACAATCTTGTGAAAGTGAGGAAGTTCGATTTGAAGGAGAGGTGAAGTGATCCTTCTTGGACAAATAGCTCTTTTGGCGAAGGATGAAAGTACAAAAATATATTTGGCTATGCAATAGAACATAAAACACACATCTCGGAGAAGGGAAATGCTAAGGGTAATATTTCTTAAGATAGAGTGCATTGCGAGGATTAGGAAGAGGATTGCCTTCAAGTCCTCCTAAAAGGTATGCTTGCCAAGATCCTTCTTGATAACGTAAAGGCCTAGCCATAATGAGTCGAACTTCCCGAGACCAAGGACATCATGGGCTTAGTCACATACTAGAACAAGGTCGCTTTTGTGAAAAGGATGAGGCTGGACTTTTTGGTCATATCGAGCTTTGGTACGTTTCTTGGCCGCTTCCATGGTTTGCAATGCAAAACGATGGTCTTCAGAGGCACGCTCAGGCATGATAATTCGTTGTTCTAGAGGTTGGGTGTCAGGGAGAAGTTCAACGGCCCGGATGAAGGGAAGGGATTTTACACTCGATTGGTAAGACAACCTCCTCTCGAAAACAAGGTGAGGAGGGGTTATGGTTGGGGGAGCATAGGTGCCGAGCATGGTGTGGTCATGCCAAAATGTATTTAGAAAAAGGGGAATCCAAACACATTTAAATGATGTGGTGTGCGATTTTTCTCGTTATGGTTATGCGGTTGAAAATAATGGAGGATTACCAATCTCTTTTGGTAATGCATATAGGGATCAAATGGAATTTAAGTTTACGAGTTGGCATGCCGGCGTGTGCCCAACTCCAAAAGAGGATTTGGAGATAGTGGCTTGATGCTCTAAATGAAAGCTATAAGTTGGTCAACAATAATGTCTAAGGGCGGGTTGCGTGTAAGATGAGGAACGATAAGGGGTATCATCCCTAGAGTGAGTACGAGTGATATGGGACTACAGAGGTTCTTCTAAATGTGGAAGAATACGGGACTAAAATTGACAACGACCTTCGGATACACTAGGAAAGTTGTGGAGGATTGCTTCTCTTGGTCTCTCAAATGTGGAGTTTGCCACCCAGACATTGGGTTTCAATGTAATGGCCACGAGGTGGATGTGGTGTGAATGCGTAGGTTCGATAGCAGGGGGGAATAGATAAAGTCGGGGGTGGGAATTTTTTCCATAATTTCATCATCGTGATAGAAGATGGGGTATTTGGTGGAAGAAAGACCGCTAGGACGTGAGTAGTGACCTGGATCATCATCATGAGAAGAGAGGGTTCACATGCGCATCGTCACGAGGGTGGCCAAAGTAAGTAGATAGAGGATCTACGGAGTATTGGAGCCCGAAGATGATCGCGAGCGGGTCGAGCGAAACAACGGGGGAGGATTCAAATGGAATGTTCCCCGAGGGTCTCATGGATGATGATAGGTAGAAAATCTTTGGACGAAGGCTCGTCATCTCGACATCGGGGAGGAGAATGTAGTCGGGCTTGGAGTCATATGCGAGTAGTTCTGTGGAAACGGGAATGCACGAATAGGGGAGAGGTGGACTCATTGCGCTTGGCCTCGAAATGGTGGACGCGGCTAGAGAGGGGCGGAAATCCTCGAGGTGGGGACAAAGATGGGGTGTAATGGCCATGGAGATCACACAAAGCACATGGGCGGTTGGTGTGAATAGTCTTTGGGTTCTTGAGCGTGGTCACGGAAGGAACGAGAGGCTTCGGGACGTGGACTCCGAGGAACGTGACATTAACCATGGGCTTGAGACGAAGCACTCCGGGATAGGTATGGGTGGCGTGGGCGACAGCATCACACAAAACTTCTGCTTGGATGGTATGCTTTGGAGGCGAGGAGGGCGAGGGTTTGTCGGGGCGGCCATCGCTGATGCCCCCTTTGCGAGCTTTGCCCTTCTTACACCAGAGGTCACATGATAGGAGGTGGTTCTTGTTGAGGTAGGCGGGAGCCCGCATTTGCGGCGGGAGGAGTATGGGGACCGGACAGACGGGGTCAAAGCAATATAAGGTTTGGGTTGACCGGGCGGGGTTACGGTGGAGGATCATGGTACCGGACGGGAATCCCGAGGGTCGAGTTGGGAAGAGAGGGTGGCCATGACCGGTACCATGTACACTCTGAGGTGGAGGCCAAGACGATGTCTGCCCCGAGCGGGGGGTGACGGGGAGGGGCCGGCTCCAAGATGGTTAAGGCCGGGGGGGAACCGATCTAGGAGGATAAAGGGGTTCGGGGATACCGGTTGTAGGGGAGGGCAGGAAAGGAGGGAGGTCCGGTGGGCCGAAATGAATGGCTAGGGCGGGTTGCGAGAGGGCGAGGGGAGGTTGTCGACTAGCAGAAGCGGGCGCTCGTTAACTTTTGAGACGATTGCATCATGCAAACATTCGATAGTGGGATCGGTGATAGGAGGAGGGGAAGGTTAGGGAAAGTTCGAGCGAGGAGAAAGTCTTTGTAAATGCGGGGGGAGACAGGTCGGAATCGACGGTTTTCTTGTTGGCTACGAAGAGATGGTCGTCTCGAGGTGAGGTCTAAGATTTTGGCTCATGATATGTCAGGCGGTCAATGGTGACTATCTTTCCATTATGGGGGAAAGACATCTTGCGAAAAACCGCGGATGGGACAACGGACATAGCATAGGTGTAGCTTCACCCCAATAGAATGTTGTAATCTAGCGGGGCGTCGATGACTTCAACGTCGGTAAAACGGTCTTATTGGGTCATTCTAGATCTTGGTGCATGGGTTAACTTGAGATCTAGATCCACTTTTATGGAATATTTTATTATATTTGTTGGAGGGAAAAGGTATTTGACAGGGTCAAATCCCTTAATTTGTCAAAAATAAATAAATAAATGATTTATTTATCTTTTTAGGAAGCGGTTAGAAAGATAATCAAATAAATAATGATTTATTTAATTATTTAAGGAAGTGGTTGAAAGATAATTAAATAAATAGTGATTTATTTAATTATTTGTGGGTGATTTGGTCATATTTATGAGAAATATCATCTAAATAAGGTTTAAATGATTATTCCTAGAAAATAATAAGATAAATAAAGGTTTATCTAATTAATTTCTTTGATTTTGAGTTAACATATTTGAGGAATAATAATTAAATTATGGTTTAATTAATTATTCCATGAGGAAAATCAAAAAAATATGGGTTTGTTTAATATTTCCTTTTTGGGGTTTCTGTTTTTAACATAGTGAAAGCAGTTTTACTTAGAGAATTAAGCGGTCTTACATGGTGTACTTGGGTCCATCTAATGATAATAGGTTAGATGACCAAAAAATGGTGTAACAATTTTGTTTTGTTAAGTACCTATTTAAACCCCTTTCATGCATTTAGAAAGGGGTCCTTAATTTGTAATATTTTTGACTTGGAGATTACATTTTTGTACTCCATTTACTCCTATATTCTTTTATAAAGGGTCACATGTTTGGTGATTCTATGCGGAATTATTTTTAAGAGTTGCAGTCTGTACCTTGGAGTTGATTTTGCATCGGAATTGCTAGATTAGAGTATTAGATTGCATTTGAGAAGTCTCAAGATGGATATGTAGGTATATATATTCAACGCTGTTAAATTTATTTTGTTTTTTTATGATATTCTCTTTTAAATTTTCTATTGTTTATATGTACTTTGTTTCACAACATTTCTTTATATATATCCATTTTTTTGAGTATATTAGAAATGTTTATCTTTCATAAGTGTATGTAAATGATATACAATGATAGATACAATATGCTAATATAACTCTATTTAATTTCTTAAATAGAGTTATATTTATTTATTCTTTGCACATTTCAATTAAGCTATAATACATTTTTTATGGTTATTGTTCAGGTGGAAACAATTTTAAGTTGTATTCACATATGATACATAGGGTTAGTTTTAGAATTTCTTTAGCAGTATTTAAAATTCGATTAGTTAGTATTTTCATTTCAAGTCATTTATTCCCACTTTGTCAATCATTCCATTACCAACCCCATTCAAATTATTAGGAAACTAGTCCTATAAATCCGGTCGAGCCACACCATCAAACGGAAAAGGAGTTGGCTTAAGGTCCGTGGGTGGTTATCCCCGATGTTTGAAGAAGTGATTTTCGAGGCTTCAACATTTTTCGTGCTAAGAAGGAGGGCCATAAGCTATGAATGAGATAAATCTAAATCCGAAAGCCATTCTAGAAACACATCACCCTCTCATCACCTTCATTTCTTCCCATCTCAAATAACAAGAGAAGAAATCGAAAAGTATTCAAACATCCACTACCAAGGGATTCCGGATCAATCGGATAATCCAGCTCCGGGTCCCACGAAGTTGAGGCCTTGACCCATAAACTTCAAGGATTTTCATTATCATTAGAGGAATCAGAATTATCTGAAGGTAGTGTCACTTCGTAGTTTGTTTCTTCCATACCTCTTACTAGATCATAAAGTGAAAAATTTGGAATTTCCCCAATTTCCTATACCTAGTAGAGTCAAAGTAAGAAAAACTCCACCGTAAACAGAAATTGGTACCAGTTCTTCATCGCATATTCAAACATCTATTTCTCAAGCTCCAAATCAAGAAAGTATAGTAGTCTCATCTACATCTTCTCAATCTTCATCTCCTCAAACTACATCTACTCAGACGTTAATTGTCTCTTCTGGTACTTCAATAGTTACTACTAATATACCAATTATCCCTTATAGTTCATCTATTATTGTTACAAGAATGGAACAACCAGCACAAAGACCATGGAACGAACGGAGGAAATTTTGTGAATATGCATTTTGCCTTTTATGATCTACGATCATCTGAAAAATAGCTCCCAAGTTTAGTCCGGATAGTGGTATATCAATGAGAAGAACATTTCAATATTAATCTCATGCTTGCTACAAATCTGAATCAAGTGGAGCATGAAGATGTTGTTGTCAGATTATTTCTTTGTACTTTACAAGGAACAACGGGATCTTTTGGTACTTTTCCTTACCTACTAATTCTATCACTAATTGAGATATGTTTGAGGAACAATTTTTAACTAAATACGGAGATGATAGATCGGTTGCTATAGTCTTTCGATCTCTCCAATTTAAAGACTCAATCAAAGGAACCCATTAAACACTTTAACTCACGATTTAATAAACTCTTGAACAAGATCCTTGCAACATCCAACCAAGTGAACAAGTTAGAAAGTGAATGGTACATTGCGCTTTACCCTCAAATATAAGAAATTTTCGTAAACGGATACGCAAAGCCAACTTTGAAGTTTGAAAATATGAAGGAAGCTATTTCGGTGGAAAAGCGGATGGTGCTCTTGATAAGAAAAACACTATTGATGAAATAAAATCAAAGAAAGTCACTTTTAAAGATGATTCCAGAAAAATATTCCAAGAGATCCATATGACATGGAAGGTTTACGAAGGTCCTTAAAACATGTCTAATGAGATAGTTGAGATACGAAGCCAGGAGTAGCGAAATGTCTACAAAGAGACCCCTTTAGAAATTTCAAAAGAAATCAAAGTGAATCAAAACCTCCCAATGCAATTTCCAATGCGGAATCGAGAAGATGAAGAAAAACTGATAGAATCCTCTAATATCGGACGAAGAAGATGAAGAAGAAAAGAAGTTGAACTAAATTGAATGTGGGATTTCATTCTCCCTAATTGGATAGTGACATGGAACGAAAAGCTATGCACCAAGTACTAAGGAGAAAATCTACATCGGAACCTCTTCAAACTATTCAGAAGAAGAAAAATACAACTCCGATGCTAAAGACAAAACTCCACCGCAAAAAATACTTCTTCATTACCCACTCACAATCGGCCGTACGTTTCCCAATCCTCCCACATCATCATCCAAAACTCTAGTAGTATCAAATCTGATGGACTATAATATTGTTGAGGACATGAAAAATACTAGAGCGAATATCTCATTACATGAACTCAAAAAACTCAAACATCAACAAAAGTTGTTATTAAAATAGTTAAATGCTACACCTATTTCTCCTCTACCAAGTGGTGTAGTAGCTAAAGCATTAAAGGAATTTGGTAAGCACCGGACACAAAGTAGACGCATCGACATTGTTCTTATTGGAGAAAGATCGGGTTCCCAAACACCTCCATTTTACGCTAACCTATGAAATCTACAATAAGAATTTGCATAAATTTTTGATTGATTCGGGAGCATCTTCCAATATAATGCCTTCTTCAGGTTGTGCTAAGTTAGAATATCGAACCTCGGAAATGCATTTGTTCATATTGTACAATTGGATCGCTCAAGGTTCAAGTTATTGGAAAATCAATTCAATCGCCATTAGACTATTACGACCCTAAGATTATTGTCGAAAAATTGACATTCTAATTACGGATATTCCAAAATTCTATGGGTTAGTCTTAGCGAGGCTTGATCTACGAAACTTAATAGTTATATCTCAACTGATTATTCACATATGTGGCTTCCCTACAAAGGGAAACCTAATAAAATCAAAGTCAAATGAGACAAACATATGACACACACTGTAACTGAATTCGAGCAACCTAATGAACCAGTAGCTTTCAACAATAATATTCTTGGAGGTTATTCTGCCAAGTCTTTTCTTGGAAATTTTACTACACCACAATCACCATTCTCTATAATACTTTTGTTTCTCAAATTGAAAATTTTTTGCAATCTAATTCGTCCAGAATTGTAAGTATTTCTGATTCTTTTGTAGATAAACCCATATATAGAAATTTACTTTGGTCATTATATTTTGATGGATCGAAATCTAATGATGGAGCAGGAGCGGGATGCATCCTAATTGATCCAAAAGGAGAGAAAACTATGTTATCATATAGATTAGAATTTGAGTGCACTAATAATGTTGCTGAATATGAAGCCTTGATTCAAGGGCTTTATAAGGCCATAGGGTTAAATGTAAAATACACGAAAGTTTATGGAGATTACGAAATTGTCATAAGACAAGTAAGGAATACCATCCATTATCTTCCAGGACATCTTAAACACTATCAAACCTAGTACGAGGACGACCACTTTTGATTTATAGCATTTTATGTTCTTATTCCCGGGAATCAAAACATCGAGCCGGTTGTTAGCTAATATTATATACAAACTCCTTCTTGTTGAAAGATTGCGATCTGATAGATTTTCGGTAGAGTTAATTTTTCGCCCATACGTACGAGATAATATTATAGCCCAAAATTATTCTACCATGATCAAGATATTTTGAATTTCTTAACTTATGAGAAATCATACGATGAAAAAATTATTGATGAAGATGATCATGATCTACAAATTATTTCAAGAAATAATGAAAATTTGATTCCCAAATATGTTGTCAACTTAGAAGATCTTTATGATATTAAAGACAGATTCAAGAAAGTTACTAATGCCAAAATTCAAAGTTCAACTTTGAAGTTTGAATTAGTCAATCTTGGCTACGATTCTAAACCCCAAATGTTAATTTAGGTCTCAATTTAACTCCGAGAAGAATGATCTACTTTCATTAAACTACCGAGTAAATACAAAAATGTCTTCGCTTGGAATTATGAAGATTTAAAGAAGACTTATGATATAACTGCCATGTTAACTTTAATTCCAATTCTATGCGATGTTAAGCCTGTGCAACAAAAATTGAGAAAGATTCATCCAAATCTTGAAGATAAAATAAAAAAAACTCAACAAGATTAAGACTGAAATCATTTTTCAATGAGCATTCCAATTAAGGTTTCCAATATGGTACATGTTAGGAAGAAAAATGGCGATATTAAAATCTGTATTGATTTCAAGAATTTAAACAAGGCATGTCGAAAAGGAAAATTTCCCATTGCCGACTATGGAGCAAATTCTCCAAAAGGTAGGCGGATTCACGAACTCATGTCCTTCCTTGATGGATTTTGAGGGGTATAATCAAATTTTAGTACATCCGGATAGTGAGCTAAAAACAACTTTAGAACCAAATGGGGAACTATGCTTATCGAAAATGCCTTTTGGTTTAGTAAATGCGGGGAGCTACTTTCAGAGAGCCATGGACATAACATTTAAGGAAATTCGATTAATAGATCAGTTGTCATTTATCTTGATGACATAACAGTTTTATTCAAGAAAGAGATCCAATCATCTACAAGAGATCTTAAACAAATATTTGAAAGATGTTAAAAATTTGGTATTTCATTAAACCCAAAGAAATATTTCTTTGCTCTTGATCAAGGAAAACTCTTAGGGTTTATTGTGTCAAAAGATGGTATATATATCGATCTGGGCGAGTTAAATAAATTTACGACATTTCTTTGCACCTCCTGATAAAAAGTCCATGCAATCATTTCACAAGTCAGGTAATTTTGTAAAAAGATTCATTCTAGATTTTTCTTTAATTGTTTTGCCTATGCAGAATATGATTAGGAAAAACTCAGTGTTCAAATGGGGTCATAAAGAAAAATAAGCCTTCAATGCAATCATTGATGCACCTGCATTAAATACTCCCAATTTTTCCAATGATTTTATTTTGTATACTTTGGAAACTGAAACTTCTTATGTTGTTGTTTTAACACAGCTCAATGATCAAAAAATCGAAGCATCGATTTATTCTTGACTCAAATCTCTGGTAAGGGCAATTATTACGATGTTGAAAAACAAGCTTTTTCCGTATTTAATTCAATCAAGAATTTCAGGCCTTTTCTCTTTAAAACACACACAAAAGTAATTGTTCCTTTCTCGAGCGGTAAGACGATTCCTAATTCAAAGAGAAGTAGGAGAAAAAGGGTTAATTGGGTGACAGCCTTGCAAGAATATGATATTGACCATTAAACCGAGAAAAAGATTGTTAGAGGACAGGTTTTTGCGGTTATTAAACGGGGAGCTCATAACATGCAGGAAAATCAAGATCCGAGGGAGAATGTTATTCAAGTAAGTTAGATAAGTGTTACAGATTCTGAATCTCAGTATTCTGATCTGATATTTTATTTACAAAATGGGTATGCTCCTTCTAATCTCAGCTATAAGAATAAAAGTTCTTTAAGATTGAAGGCTACTAAATATGAAATCATTGATGATGTGTTATTCAGAAAAAATTATGATTCAATCTTACTAAGATGTCTTGAAAATCTTTGGCTCAAAGTTTTTACGGGAATTACACGATGTGAGTAGGAGGTCTATTTTGGAGGTGATACCACAGCTCACAAAATCCCATCCATGCTAGATATTATTGGCCTACGCTTTTAAAGATACTCATGATTATGTGAGGAAGTGCAAGATTTTCCAAAGTTTGCTAGTGGAAAGGTAGAGGGCTTGACTTTTCCTCTACGGCAGAGTAAACATTGAACAACCATTCGAGCAATGGGGGCTTGATATTATTGGTGAGATAACTCCTCATTCTTCCAAGCAGCATAAGTACATCCTCATAGCAATAGATTACTTTACAAAATGGGTAGAAGCAATTCCTCTAAAGGTAGCCAAATCTGATGCAATTATTGATTTCATCGATCAATTCATCCTTCACCGGTTGGTGCACTACTTACTCACAGTCTTTGACAACGCATCTGTGCTACGGTAATAGTGTAATGATTGCAATTAAGAGAGGTTTAAATTGAAATATTCAGCTAACTATTATCCACCAATTGTGGTTTAGCTGAATCCACTAATAAAAATCTCCTCAAAATCATTAAAGGACTATTGATCAAAACAAGCCCAGCACAAGTCTTTAATTTTTGCATTATGGGCTGATAAATGTACTCTTAAAGCTTCTATTGGAACTTCACCTTTCAATTGTCTATGGTAAAGAAGTTGTACTATCAGATCTAGCTCTTCCATCATTAGCCCTAGTGCAATTCATTGAAAAAATTCTTCCTCATCCATTCAATTGAGATTTGATCAAATCTGAAATTAGAAGAGGAAAGAGAAAAGCAAGAATTGTTCATGAAAAACATCAACGACACATTTAAATCCTTTTTTTGATTCAAATTCCACGGCTCAAAAAATTGTCAATTGGTAATTTTGTTTTGAAATGAGATAAAGCACATGAAGAAAAATGTAAGAATACCAGAATTTTAGAAGATGTGGCTTGGACCATTTTAGGATTGCTGAAAAGATAGGCTCATATACATTCATACTTCAGTTAACGGGGAAAGAGAATCTCTTCACAGCCAAACGAAGCTTGTCTTAAAGAAATTCTTTTCATAAGGTAAACCCCTTCTTACTTGTACCATATTCCTTCTATAATTTTCATTTGTTTTTGTAAATAAAAGTTGTTAATAGTCTTCAGACTGACTTTTTACTATTAGAAAATTGTCTTAGAAGAATGTTTTAAATACTTATTTTAAGTAAAAAGAATTTTTTAGGGAATTGATTACAATTTTTATATAGTTTAAAATAAAATGTTAAACTTTTAAAATTTGTTTAAAACATTTGCATGATCTTATGAAACTTTCAGGAAAATGTAAATCATTATAATTTTATTAAGCAGAGAAAGGTTATCTTTAAAAGTAAAGACTTTTTCAAGTTTTAGCAAACAAAAACTCTGAATATTGTCATCCATTTACTCTTAAGGATACAACTATTTCACCCCATCCATTTCGATTGTGATTTTTTAGAATGTGTTGGAAAAATATTGAGAGGGAAGGGGTGAATCAGTATTTAGGGCTGAGAAATTTTTCTTTCCTTTCTCTTAAAACCATATGTTACAGTATAGCATCCAACATGTATATCCAGATATCTTATTATGTCATTACTTAGAGTATTGCATAACAGAACAAACCATCAAACATAAACCACACATATGAACACCAGGATTTAAGGTGGAAACCCAATTTGGGAGAAAACCACCGCTGCTGTAATCTCAGTCTTCAATATTTATTATAGAGAAAAACTTCTTACAATATATATATGTTGGTGTAGACTTATACCATCACGCAGGCACTCACCTGCAGAAGGCTACCACCTTCTCTCATTTACCAGCCACCACTGGAAGGGAGCTACTACCCCCTGCTCTCGTTTACCAACTACCACTGGAAGGGAGCTACAACCCCCTCTCTAAAGGCTTCGACCCTCAACACCATTGCAGACCACATTTCATCAATTTCATACTGGATCCACCACCTTCCATACGACATACCTTGTCGGTCACCAGATTTATGTATTTTCTGTATACTCGCACTAGTTCTTCATGATTTCGTCCGTCATTCAAACCAGATATTTATCATCGTCAGATCATTATATGGGTGCATCGTGGTGTTGGATTTATCAGTTAAGAATAGAGCTCAACCATAAAGATATTCCTTTTAGAAAAAAATTTATTCACCACATTTTCGATACACACTGGTTCTTTATTTTTCTTCTCCTTATATAGTTCTCCCTTTATTAAAACCATGAGTCAAAACCACGAACCGCTAGTGGTATTCCTTTTAGTTTGTCCGATGGGGCTTTTGATCTCTTTTTAATTTATTTATCAATTTTAAAGAAATTGACAAATAATTATATTTACAACTTTTTGAATTCCCAAGCCTTATATCTAAAGTTTAACCCTTCGGACTTTGTAGAACCATCCAACACTTCCAAATAAATTATTCTTGCAATAAACCTTTGACCCCGGGCCCACATACATAGTTAATAGCCAATCCAATACGCCCATCATACCACATTAAACCTCGCGCAAGTCTAACGTCTGATCATCGTTAGATTAGCAAGCTTCTAGATCAATGGCGTATATACATATTGCTCGACCTTCGATGCCGAACGTTAACGAGCGATGGCCCGCCATACTTGTGTTAATATTCGCACAACTTCAACAAATGATGACCGTCTGATGACCCCTTCCCAGATCAATGGCGCTCAACAATATCACTGGGTATCCTGGGTCGAACTATAATGCACGATGGCGCATAGTGAAAAGTGGTTTTGTGACGACGTACATGGACGCGTGTCAAGTACTCTATGGGATCGCTCCTCAACCAAGAAATACCACTTGCTACGCATAGGCAGTGCGAAGAAAACCATAAACCGCTTTTACTGTTCATTCCACACGAGATTCTTTATAGCATAACTTTGATTTAATTGATCTTCCTCCGTGATTATGTTAATGTATGAAATTCAGGTTATATATATATATATATATATATAATGTGCCCTATACACACAGAAACCGTTCGTGGCTCACTGTACAGTGGCCTTAGCAACCCGATATCGTATATAACTTCACGAATCTCCTACTTTCACAGAATCTAGATATTCTGAGTAACACACTCACGCTTTCACAATTCAAGCTATCTATATGAGAAAAATCCCATCTGTCAATAACACATGATTTCACAAATGTTCACAGGAACTCAAATACTCTACTGAATATATAAGTCATGAATAATATAGAACCAATCCCTCATCACCATATACAAATTAATAAGTGTTTCACTCATTCTTCTCAATTTGCCAGATTTTCTATTCCTCTGTCTCTGGACAATTCTACTTCAATTCACTGCTTGAATCTGTTCCTTGACCGATACTGCTTTCTAGAGATGCACTCTTCCTTTGTTTCATCTGCTACCTCAAGGATAGTTTAAGTGATGCTCCTGTCTTTGCCAATTCGTTTGCCATCAATGACAACATTTCCAACAATCTCCCCCTTTGGCATTGATGACAATACTCTTCCTCTGACGGCCTTATAGAAGCCCTTTGTTGCTTTTCCTCCCCCTTTGACATCAATGGCAAAGAGTTTGATAATACCATGCTCCCTCTGAGATCATGCTGCATAATATAACAAGATGACTTATAAATGCCAATCAATGCATCCTTTTGCATATGACCAATGCTCCCCCTTAGCCCGAGCATTCAGAGAAGCCCAACAACCAATTTAATCTTCTGTATTTATGTAGACCTAATCCTCTGCATGGCAGAGACTACTCCTAGCTTCTGTCTGAGATATTCGAACGCTTCCCTGAGTAGAGGTTTGGTAAATATATCAGCAACTTGTTCTTTGGAGGAAACATACTCCAATTTCACCTTTTGTTCAAGTACTTGTTCACGTAAAAGGTGATATTTTATGGGAAAGTGCTTGGTCTTGGAATGCATAGCAGCATTCTTTGAGATATTGATGGCACTTGTATTGTCACACATAATGGAGATAGGAGGTGAACATTTGATTTGAAAGTCTTGTAGAGTTTGCATCATCCATAGAAGTTGAGTGCAACATGATGCTGCAGCCACATATTCTGCTTCTGATGTAGATAAGGCAATGGAGCTTTTCTTCTTGCTGAACTAAGATACTAACCGGGGCCCCATATAGAATGCACCACCACTAGTGCTTTTCCGATCATCAACACTTCCAGCCCAATCTGCATCAGTGTATGCATGAAGAGTAAGATCAAAATTCTTTGGATACCATAGTCCAAAGTCTTGAGTTCCTTGTAGATATTTGAATATTCTTTTCACAGCCTGAAGATGAGACTCTTTTGGATTAGCTTGAAATCGTCCAACAATCCCAACTGCATGCATGATGTCTGGTCTAGTCCCAGTGAGTTAAAGTAGACTTCCTATCATAGATATGTATTCAGGTTGATTCACCGTGGGGGAATCATCATTAGAATTGAGATTACATCCGGTTATCATTGGTGTACTTACAGGTTTGCAGTCTTCCATGCCATACTTCTTCAGGATTTTCTTGAGGTATTTTGCTTGTGATAAGAATATGCCATCTGTTGCTTGTTGTACTTGCAAGCCAAGAAAGAATGTTAGTTCCCCAAGCAAAGACATTTCAAATTCTTGCTGCATATCAGAAGCAAATTTCTGACTCATAGACTCTTTATTACTTCCAAAAATGATATCATCAACATATACAACTACAATCAAAAGTTTGTCATTTTCAGTTTTTGTGTACAAGTTGCTATCAGCAGACCCTTTTGAAAATCCTTGTTGATGAAGATATTTGTCAAGACGATAGTACCATGCCCTTAGAGCTTGTTTGAGACCATATAGAGCCTTTTTAAGTCTACAAACAAGTTTTTCATCATTTCCCAAAATGAATCCTACTAGTTGTTCTATATAGACTTCTTCTTCTAGATCACCATTGAGAAAAGCAGATTTAACATCAATTTGATAAACTTTGATTTGTTGGAAGCTTGAAAAAGCAAGAAACATTCTTATGGCTTCAAGTCTGGCTACAGGAGCAAAGGTTTCTTCAAAGTCTATACCTTCTTGTTGAGCATACCTCTTGCAAACAAGTCTAGCTTTATTTCTTATAACATCCCCATTCTCATTTAACTTGTTTTTGAATATCCATTTAGTTCCAATGACATTTTTGTCATGAGGTCTTGGTACTAATTCTCAAGTGTGATTCTTTTCAATTTGATCAAGCTCTTCATTCATGGCTTGAATCCAACATTCATCTTTGCTAGCTTGACTGACATTGTGAGGTTCAATAGTGGACAGAAATTCCAGATTGCTAGAAGATCCCACAAGAGTCCTTCTTGTTTGTACACCTGATCCTTTTTCTCCCAAAATTTGAGATTCTGGATGATTCTTTTGAACATATCTGGATGGAGCTTTTTCAGATAAATCATCTTCGGGTTCTTCATTGGGTTCACTGTCTATATCATTTATATTTGATGTAGAAGGATATATGTCACCATCGTCTTCATCTGTTGTTTGTTTTTCTTCTTTTGGAGCTGTAGGAGACTCATCAATAACAACATCAATACATTCAACAATCTTCCGAAGTATTTTATTGTAACATTTATATGCCCTACTCCTAGAGGAGTAACCAAGAAATATTCCTTCATCTGCTCTGGGTTCAAACTTGCCAAGTTTTTCATCATTATTCTTGATAAAGAATTTGCTCCCAAAAATTCTAAAATGCTTTATAGTGGGAGGATTACCATACCAGAGTTCATATGGAGTTTTATCACTATTTACACGAACATGTGCTTTGTTAAGAATGTTTACTGCTGTATGTGCTGCTTCTCCCCAAAATGTGTCAAGTGTTCCAGAATCATCAAGCATAGCTCTAGCCATTTGTTGAACTATTCTGTTCATTCTTTCTGCAACGCCATTCTGTTGTGGAGTGCTAGCTACAGAGAACTGTCTTTTTATGCCATGTTGTTCAAAAAATTCAAGGAATTCATTGGATGTATATTCTCCTCCTCGATCAGATCTAAGACACTTGATTTTTAGGTCTAATTCATTCTCAACTAGTGCTTTGAAGATTTGAAATTTTTCAAATGCTTCATCTTTGTGTTTAAGTAGCCCAATCCAACACATTCTAGAGAAATCATCAATGAATAAGATATAATATTCTTCTCAACGTGGTGAATTTTTCCTCATAGGTCCACATATGTCAGTATGAATGAGTTCAAGAGGCTTGCTTGATAATCCTTCCTTGTCATTAAATTATACCCTGGTTTGCTTGCCGAATTGGCAGGATTTGCATATGATATTTTCAGGTAGAGTAATATTGGGAAGATCACGAACAGCTTTAAGTCTGCTTGATTTGTTGATTTGAGAGAAGCTCAGATGTCCCAACCTTCTATGCCATAGCCAATTTTCAGAAGATTTACTCAAATAACATCGTTCTTTGGGGTTCTTTAATATATACAGGTTGTTTGGAGTTCTTTTTCCTTTTATAATTGCTTTACCTGTATCAAGATCATGTACCACACATTCTTTTGAACTAAAGACCACTTTAGTTCCTTGATCACACATTTGATTTACACTTAACAAGTTATGCTTTAATCCATCCACATACATAAATTCATTAGCTTTCACCTTTTCTTTTAGAAAAATAGACCCTTTTCCCTTAATGATCGCAAGAGTGTCATTTCCAAATGTAACATTTTTTTCTTTTTCTAGAGCACTATATGCAAGAAGTTTGTCTTTATCACCTGTCAATGTACCATTGGTTTTCTTCATCTTCTGCAAATAACGCTATGCCACAATTTTCAACTTGTAATTCCTTCTTTTTCCATACTTTGGAGCTTGAAGGAACATGTTCTTTTGGTTTAACTTTTCTCCTACATTCAGATTTTTCATGGCCAAAGTTATTGCAATAATCACATTCAACTTCATTTTGAAGAGGACAAAAGTTGTTATAAGTATTCTTCTTTGTTTCAATATCAATCCTTTTCTTTCTTGCTTCTCTTGTCATGATGGTTTTATATGCAACAAATTGAACAGCTTTATGACCAAAATTGTGACATGAGAAACATTGTCCATTGAAGAAGAAATTTCTGCGATCATAAAATCTTCTATATGAATTTACCTGTTGATTGGTTTTTATTTGAAAGACATTCTTGTTAGTGTTCTTTGAATTGAGATGATCATGCTTTACTTATGAAGATTCTTTATTCCCTTGCTGAGTGGCAGCATGTTGTAAACTAGTTGTAACTGCTTTTAGATAATTTGGTGCTGAAGCCTGAGAAGATTCTCCGATATATCCAAGACCTGTCTTTATAAGAGGAGAACGTTGTACCTTGATAATCTCATCTAAGGTTTCAGATCCTTTAGCAAATCTAAGATTCAAAATTTTTACTTCCTCAAGTTCTTTTCTTAGACTTACCACTTCACATTCTAATTTCTCAGTGTGTTTCTCCTTTTCTTCAAGCTGATTTTTTAGAGTTTATATGATTATTTTACTCTCTTCTAAGCATATTTTGAGTTTATTGTTTTCATCAAGAAAATAACTGTCTTATAGAGCATCCACAAAAGTATCCTTTTCTTCTCTAGATTCTTTTTCAAATGCCATGAGAAGTCTAAGATCTTGTTCATATTCTTCCTCACTATCAAATAACCCATCACTGTCTTCATGAGTATAGTAACTCTTTCTAGTGCTAAAACGATTCTTATTCCTTTTTGATACTTCCTTCCCTTTTTTATGTGTTTCTTTATAAGGACACTTAGTAGCATAATGAACAACTCTTCCACAGTCAAAACATTTGAAAGGAAGCTTACCTCTGAACCGTCCTGTGCCAAGTTGAAGTTTCTTTACAAAGTTTATCTCATCTTCTTCTGAGATATATTCTAATCCTTCTGTTTTTTGTAATTCCTTCCCTTTTGTAGAAGTTCTAAAGACTACTTCTTTGACTTTAGATGGTCCTCCTCTTCTCATTTCATATGCAGTTAGTATGCCATGAAGTTGCACCACAGTAAGATTTTGAAGATCCTGCTTTTCTTCAAGAGCTGAAACTTTTGACTCAAATTTTGTTGTTAGTGATCTTAAGACTTTCTCAACCAAGGTAGATTCAATTATAGTTTCTCCCAAATTTCTCATACGATTTACAATATCATCAAGACGTAAGAAGAAATTGGCAATGCTCTCCTCATTCTCCATTTTTAGATTCTCATATTGAATTCTGAGAGTTCGGAGTTTAGCACTTTTTACCTTTGCATCATATTCATAGATTAGAATGATTTTGTCCCATATTTCCTTTGTTGTATTTAGCTGCATGACTTTGAAAAATTCTGATTCAGTTAGACTTCCCAATAGAGCATTGACCGCTTTTGCATTTGTTTCATAATTCTTTCTTTCCGTCGAATCCGTTGGCACTACAGCTAGATATTGATATCCTTGTTCAACAATTGCCCATACATTTGATCCCAAAGACTAAAGATAGGATCTCATCCTTGTTTTCCAGAAGATTAAATTGTTTCCGTTAAAGAGTGGAGGCCTGATAGATGTTGTTCCATCTTGGTTACTCATCTTGCTTGATCTTCCTTCTGGCGGCTAAGATTTTTAGAAGGACCTACTCTGACACCAATTGTTGGAAAAATACTGAGAGGGGAGGGGTGAATCAGTATTTAGGGCTGAAAATTTTTTCTTTCCTTTATCTTAAAACCATATGTTACAGTATAGCATCCAACATGTATATCCAGATATCTTATTATGTCATTACTTAGAGTATTCATAACAAAACAAACCATCAAACATAAACCACACATATGAACACTAGGATTTAAGGTGGAAACCCAATTTGGGAGAAAACCACCGCTGCTGTAATCTCAGTCTTCAATATTTATTATAGATAAAAACTTCTTACAATATATATATGCTGGTGCAGACTTATACTAGCACGCAGGCACTCACCTGCAGAAGGCTACCACCTTCTCTCATTTACCAGCCACCACTGGAAGGGAGCTACTACCCCCTGCTCTCGATTACCAGCTACCACTGGAAGGGAGCTACAACCCCCTCTCTGAAGGCTTCGACCCTCAGCACCACTGCAGACCACATTTCATCAATTTCATACTGGATCCACCACTTTCCATACGACATACCTTGTCGATCACCAGATTTATGTATTTTCTGTATACTCACACTAGTTCTTCATGATTTCATCCGTCATTCAAACTAGAGATTTATCATCGTCAGATCATTATATGGGTGCATCGTGGTGTCGGATTTATCAGTTAAGAATAGATCTCACCCATACAGATATTCCTTTTAGAAAATTTTTTATTCACCACCTTTTCGATAGACACCGATTCTTTATTTTTCTTCTCCTTATATAGTTCTCCCTTTATTAAAACCATGAGTCAAAACCACGAACCACTAGTGGTATTCCTTTTAGTTTGTCCGACGGGGCTTTTGATCTCTTTTTAATTTATTTATCAATTTTAAGGAAACTGACAAATAATTATATTTACAACTTTTTGAATTCCCAAGCCTTATATCTAAAGTAACCCTTCGGACTTTGTAGAACCATCCAACACTTCCAAATAAATTATTCTTGCAATAAACCTTTGACCCCGGGCCCACATACATAGTTAATAGCCAATCCAATACACCCATCGTACCACATTAAACCTCGCGCAAGTCCAACGTCTGACCACCGTTAGATTTGCAAGCTTCTAGATCAACGACGTATATATATATCGCTCAACCTTCGATGCCGAACGTTAACGGGCGATGGCCCACCATACTTGTGTTAATATTTGCACACCTTCAACAAATGATGACCATCCGATGACCCCTTCCCAGATCAACGACACTCAACGATATCGCTGGGCATCCTGGGTCGAACGTTAACGGGTGATGGCGCATAGTGAAAAGTGGTTTTGTGACAATGTATAGGGATGCATGTCAATTACTCTATGGGATCGCTCCTCAACCAGGAAATACCGCTTGCTATGCATAGGTAGTGCGAAGAAAACCATAAACTACTTTTACTGTTCATTCCGCACGAGATTCTTTAAAGCATAACTTTGATTTAATTGATCTTCCTCCGTGATTATGTTAATGTATGAAACTCAGGTTATATATATATATAATGTGCCCTGTACACACAGAAACCATTCATGGCTCATTGTACCGTGGCCTTAGCAACCTGATATCGTATATAAATTCACGAATATCCTCCTTTCACAGAATCTAGATATTCTGAGTAACACACTCACACTTTCACAATTCAAGCTGTCTATATGGGAAAAATCCCATCTGTCAATAACACATGATTTCACAAATGTTAACAGGAACTCAAATACTTTGCTTAATATATAAGTCATGAAGAATGTAGAACCAATCCCTCATCACCATATACGAATGAATAAGTGTTTCACTCATTCTTCTCAATTTGCCAGATTTTCTATTCCTCTGTCTCTAGACAATTCTGCTTCAATTCACTACTTTAATCTGTTCCTTGACCGATACTGCTTTCTGGAGATGCACTCTTCCTTTGTTTCATCTGCTGCCTCAAGGATAGTTTAAGTGATGCTCCTGTCTTTGCCAATTCATTTGCCATCAATGACAACATTTCCAACAGAATGTAATTCTAAAGAAATTATATGACCAAATTTAGGAGATAAGAGGTCTCATCACGAGCCTGCTTACCATGATCATAGGAAGTAATCAAAATGACATTACCAATACTGCATACCAAAAGAGGGTAATGGCTTATAAATTAAGACAAGGGGTCTCATCACGAGCTGGCTTGTTTAGTTTAATTACAACTAGTGAATGGCATTGTTACTAATTGGCTACCAAACCAGAACAATGGCTCTTAAATTAAGAAAAATAAATAAAAGACAAAAATATGAGAAAATATGTCTTATGAATTTATTTTTTAAAGAGTCATAATCTTAATTGGATGGGACAATGAATAGTTAATGGTTAAAAGGTAACCCTGTCGAGACTATGAACGTTTGTTGGCAGAAGAGGCAATGCCTATGAAAATAGAGTATATTACATAAGCTAAAATTGAGAAAATCCACTTACTTTATTATTATCAACCAATCAAAGCTTGAGATAACCCAAAAAAGTTTTTATCCTTGAAGAATTAGAAAGAAATTGTAAATGATTTCTATTCTTTTTCATAGTTAGATTTTATTTGAATTATCTTAAGAAAAGTTTTCATTATCTTTAGAAATTTTTACTTACTAGAAATATAGTATTCATTTCATTTTTTCAGAGATAACTACTTCTTCTAGTGAATCGAAAATTGTTGTACTGTACAACAACCCTCCCCATTTTTTAAATTTTAGAATAAATCCCATTTAAAAATAGGTCCCCTTTTTATATATCTTTTCCATAGATAAAAGGATGCATATCACATTTTATTCACAAAGTATACAAAATTTAAAAACTTTTCGATCCGATGAGTTAGAAGACCTTTTAACATATTTTGAACATATTAGAAAAAATTATACTTAGAAATATGTTAAGATGAACAGTAATCACAATCGGAAATTTGGAGAAGTTCTTTTAAAGAGTTGTTATTGCTTTGAGAAGTTCCAATGTGATCACGCTCAATCGCAATATCATTTCGGAATAGTATTAAGTATTTCACTTTTCTATTTATGACGATGCGATGTGATTTATCGCAATCACATTTCAGAAAAAGTTAAGCATTGCATTCCTTTCATTGCAAATTCCGATGCGATTGTGCTCAATCGCAATCGCATTTTCAGAGATAGTATTATAACAGTCCACTTCATTTTAAATCTTCGATGCAATCGGGATTTGGTAAAAAGCATTTTCACATTCCCTTTCAAACAAATTGCGATGCGATTGTCGCAATCGGAAATAGGCAATGAATTATGTTGAATTATCTTATGCACCATTGAAGACTTGTGATGCGATTGTTACTTCGCCTTTATATTTATTCATCGCATCGCAAAGGATAAAAAGTGAATTTTAACATTTATTACAAGGATGTGCCGATCTCCAATTGTACGACACTATTAATTGAAAATCGGGTAAAGTATCATGAGCTATTTTGTTTTCAATGCGTGAATGTGACCCCTTGGAGAGAATTTATGTTGTAAATACGGGGAGATTAGATGGTAATTAAATAAACAAATCTTTGGATAGCCATTCTCATTATTTTGTTTTATTTTGGCTGAAAGAATTCATTTGAATTGCAGAACAAAAATTCGAATCCTTGCATTCGCAGAACCAGAGAGAATTTTCCTGACACTGAAATTTCAAAGAGAAGCAGAAAGTCTAAAGCTGCTTTTGTTACAAAAGCTCCTGTGTTAAACATGCCACCCAAGGAGAAACCGGTGAGGCTCAAGCTAGTCACAGACATTTCCTATCAAGGACTGGGGAAGATGACATGGGATAATGTATAAAATTTGATTGAAAAAGAGAAACCTAGGGTTATTATGCCTAAAGCAACTATTACCGATGAAGAAGATTCAGACTTTGACTCTAAAACTCAACTCAGTGCATTGGAAAATTCATTTTTACACCGAGTAGCTGCCCGGGCAAACATTTTCCCTACTATGATGTTATCAGATGGGTCATTGACAATGTGACCATTAAAAATAGGAATTTTTCTTCTGCTTCTGGATCAGTGTTCGGGTCATTCAGGGCAGAAGATATTAAAGCAATGTATCATCTTCCCAACCCGCAAAAGATTTACAACAAAGACTTCCTTAAGGAATATGCTGCAGAACATCCAAACCAGGCAGAGCCAATCAAAGAATGGAGGAGTAACCTTGAGAAGCATAAGCAGGAGGCATCAGGTATGTACTCTGTGGAGTCTCTCTCGCCTCCATATTTTTATCCTGCAGCGATGATGTGTAGGTTGTTCGAAAACAATAACTCTGCTAGAGTTTCTATTCAAATGGTCATGTTAATTCATTTTGCTGTTAGTTTTGAAATTATGGATTGGGCTGTCATTTTGTCGGATAAGATAGCCAATCAAATTCTAGAGTACAGAAAAGACAAGAATTCAGGGAATTCCACCCCTTTCCATTTTTTTGCTTATATTTTGGACGCCTTTTATTTCAATTCTAAGTTCCCCATGCTAGGTTGGAGATGGACTCCAAAGGAACCTATCCCTATTCATGTGTATCACAATTTCTTATGGAAAGAAAATTTCAAACTTCATGTTTACGAAGTCTGCCATGGTTTTCTAATTCCAATCTACCAAACCATTTTTGGTCATTTCCCTCCTAGACTTTCCAATAAAGCCAAGACTGATTTGTCCTCTATCAGAGATAGGTTTAGAGAAGAAAAATTCACTTATATCAAAATTTTTGGGAGTATTGTTCAGCCACATATCCTTCCCCTATATGTTCCAGATAAGCTATTAGCTCAGGAGATTTCCTATCAACTGACAGTTGAAGGAATGTCTATAATTTTGAAAAGCAATAAAAAGCTTATGTGGCCTACCTTACCTTTTAAGTGTGGTGAATATACTCTTAATAGTTTTTCTCATGCTGAGAAAGAAGTTGGTAAGATTTCTAATCTTAAGTTTTCAACAATTCCTGGAAGACAATACGACCTAAGGAAAGTGGCGTATGATTTTACTACCTCTATTTCGATTGCTCAGTTCGAACATGAACCAGACATTTTTGATGATTTATTTGTTTCCATGGATGATATATCCCAAGTTTTTTATTCATCCAAGTCCCAGTTACAAGCCGAGGACTTGAAAAAAAAAATTTGTATAGAAGCCAAAGGTTACTTAAAGTGCCTCTTGATCAGTTAAGAGCTCCCACACAGTAGAAAGCATCACAACAAGCAGGAAGTACTTCTGGTAAAGAAGTAAAAAGAGCTGATCCTGTTCTAGGGAAAAAGGATGACAACAACAAAGATGACACTGCCAAAACAGAAACAACTGCTCAAAAAGATACACAGAAACCTTTAGTTCAAATAGAAAAAGGGAAAACTGGTACTGATGCCCATGTACATATTGAGAAAGGAAGCACAGAAAGTAAAAACATTGAACAGACACCCAATAATGATACAAACAATAATGCAGGTTCTCAACTTGGAGGACAAGTAGATACTGAATTGATTGTTTCTCCTCATTTTCAAAATCAATATCAACAATTTGCCTAGCAGATAGGATTGCAAAATACTCCTCAAGTGGACAATCCCAAAGATCAGGATGTGGAAATCATTCTTGAAAACCCCATTAGAGAAATTGTGCTAAAGATAGAAGAAATCCCTCCTTTAGATATATTATACAGTCCCAAACATAGGGCTGTGGTAAGAAAGCAAAGGAAAAGGAGGAGAACGGATCAAGATGCCCTTTTGGAATCACAGGGGGAATTTCTAAATATTGTTTATAAAAATGTTGAGGTGGATCCATCTAAGGATCTCACCAATTTGTCTCAGTATGCCAATGCCTATAGTGCTGCCACTATAGGTAAAGCTTCCGAAGTTTCACAGCTGGTAAAACAAAAGGATATGCAAATTGCTATTTTTGAAGAACAAGTTGCAGGTGATCAACAAAAGATTATTCAGTTGGAACAGTGGGTACAGGATGCAGAACTCAAAACTAAACACCTAGAAGAGCAGCTCAGCCTTGAAAAGAAAAAGATTGATGAAAAAGCCTTGTACAAACAACAGCAGTTGAATCAAGAGGTAGAAAAGCTACAAAATCTTCTACAAAATGAGAGAAATTCAAAGGTTGAACAGGAAAAAATGTTCCAATCAGAATTGGACAAGTTCAAGGAGTATCCTAAGTTAGCTCAATTCATAATTGAAGCTCTTGAAATCAACAAATTTCTATCTCAACAGTTAAATAAATTTTGTCTAAAGTTGACACAAATTGAGCCTTTGTGCGAAATAGCATCATCTTTGATAGATAAATCAGTCACTCTTAGGCAAGAAATTGAGGATGTTGATGATAAAATTTCTGAGTTTCTTTCATGGCAGGATACAGAGCAGGGAAGAAAAGCTAATCTTCCTAGAATTGAAGAGAGACACAAGGAAATTTTATCTATGGAATGGGAACAACAGTTAATGAAATCAGAAAGAGCCACATCAAGGGCTAAAAGTTTAATGAATAATACAACACAATTGATTAATGACAGCTTGTACGCTACCAATTTGATCTCATATTGTGCCCCATGCGAGTTACCTAAAGTAAAAGAAGTTGATTCCAAGTGGAAGGAAGAGATAATCAATAAAAATCAACAGATTAGCAAACTTCAAGGAATTTCATGGGATATTATGTGGACTTATCTAATTAAGCCACATAGCCAAAATATGGCCATCAAATTCCTTTCAAATGCTATTCATTGTATCATTCCTGAATTATCTGATGCTACATACACTGGGCAGTTACATTCAAAAATGAGTCGGCCAACAAAAGTCCAAGATATGCTCAATATCTGCCACCTTCGCACACCCATCTCAATTGATGATCAATGAGCCAGTCTACTACAAGCTCGCATTTTAGTTTTAGATATTTTTATTTTAGATATATTGTAGGAATAGTTTTAGTTATTTTTTTTTGTTAATTACCTATTTAAACCCCTTTCATGCATTTAGAAAGGGGTCCTTAATTTGTAATATTTTTGACTTGGAGATTACATTTCTGTACTCCATTTACTCCTATATTGTTTTATAAAGGTTCACATCTCATGATTCTATGCGGAATTATTTTTAAGAGTTGCATTTCTGTACCTTGGAGTTGATTTTGCATCGGAATTACTGGATTAGAGTATCATATTGCATTTGAAAGTCTCAAGATGGATATGGTATTTCTATCTATTCACTGTTAATTTCTTTTGTTTTATGATATTCTCTTTTAAATTTTCTATCGTTTATATGTACTTCGTTTCACAATATTTCTTTATATATATATCATTTTTGAGTATATTAGAAATATCCATCTTTCATAAGTGTATGTAAATGATATACAATGATGAATACGATATGCTAATATAACTCTGTTTAATTTCTTAAACAGAGTTATCTTTATTTGTTGTTGCACATTTCAATTAAGCTATAATACATTTTTATGGTTATTGTTCAATTGAAACAATTTTAAGTTGTATTCACATATGAAACCCAGGTTAGTTTTAGAATTTCTTTATCAATATTTAAATTAGATTAGTTAGTATTTTCATTTCAAGTCGTTTAGTACCATTTTACCCATCCAATCATTCCATTACCAACCCATTCAAATTATTAGGAAACTGGTCCTATAAATCCAGTTGGAGCCACCATCCCAAATGGAAAAGGAGTTGTCTTAAGGTCCCGACCGGGTGGTTATCCCCCAATGTTTGAAGCAGCGATTTTCGAGGCTTCAACAGGTTCCCATTCTGAATTTTTTTTCGTTCCACTAGGTCATGAAAAACTTTGATCACTTGGTGCAGATTTAAATCAAGTTTCACTCTTTTCAAAAAAAAAATATTTCTTGCTGGCTCATTTCATCACTATTGCTGAGTGTCGATTATTCATGAGTCGTTATCTCCTTTTCAGTCATGTCATCATGAAGTCCATTTAGTTAAGGTGTCCATTAGGTCTTAGGGTTTTCAAGATACATTAAAACATCATTTCCATTGCATAAAAGACCAGCAAGTAAAAGGGTGACCAATAAATTCACTTTACCATGTAAATTTGACATGTAATTTAATTTTTATTCTATTATGTAATTTTATGTTTTCCAAAATATGTAATAATTTCATGGTTCCAAATCAATGCCAACTCAGAGTTCCATATGCCAAGAAGATCAAACTTTCCAAAATCCCTGTTTTCTCAAATCCATAAAATGATCAAATTCAAAAAAATAAAAGTCAAAGTGAAAGGTAAAGGTTCAAATTCTTAAAGTGAATGTGAGAAGGAAAAGTGGGTCTCAAGAGTTAATTCATCCAATCCATCAAGTATAAAGCCCATATAAAGACCAAATAAGCACTCATTTCTCTCTAATCCATCGATCTCTCACTCCTTCAACTCGAAAATTAAATTTTTAAGGATAAAAACAAAGTTTTTGGGTGGCGTTGTGCTCCCGGTAAAGGAGTTACGCTCCTGGCATACCAATGTTGCGCTCCTCGCAAAGGCGTCACGCTCCTGCCCAACTTTTCTCAAAACACCCAAAACCTCTTAAAAGTATTTCTAATCATCAATTCAAGGTTTCTTCAGTTATAAACAGGAAATTTAACCTCATCAAATCCTTCCATACATTTCATCATTTCAAATTTCATGGTGTTCATTCTCCTTGTTTCAAGTTTGAGTTTTCAAGCTAGAAACCCTAGTTTCACTTCCACATCCTAAATTTGTTCCCCTAAACCTAAATTTACCCTTCCAACATTTCAATAAAACTTATCCCTATCCCTATAGCACTAAATCCCCATTCCTAAGACACATTCCCCAAAACCCTAGCTCCTAGGCTACAAATTTCCTAAGTAGCCTCCCTATACCTATAATAAATTTCTAAATCCCATTTCCCTAAGTATTTTGATCCTATATCACTCCCCTAAGTTCCCTAACCCCCTTCCCTAATTCCATAATTATTTCTACACTCCATCTACCTCCCTTAACCTTTTCCCATGCCAATTTCTCTCATTTCCTTCACTTTCCTACAAACCCTAGCTTATTGTGACACTTTCGACACCTTATAGGTTAGGGATGTGTTTTTCCCTTTTGGACCCCTTCCCATTACTAATTTCTATAAATTCCACCTCCCTAAACTTTCTAAAATCTATCCCTATCCCAAAAATGTTCCCCAAGAATTTATCCAGCCCCTAACCCCTTCATTCCCCTCCCTCTACAAGAAAGTCCTAAATCCCTTGTTTTCCCTACATTTCTGGAGTAGTCTTGGAAAAATCATTTTTTCTCCCTAATGGAGTGTCCATAGGACTTGCATGATAATTCACATGACCACTAGATTAGATGATATTTCCAATGAGCTATCATGAGCTCAATTTGGAGTTCAAGAAGGCCTCCAAAAGTGGCCTGCAAGAGCACGTTGCATGTTTTGCACCCCCATTCTGTAATTTTTTACCAGTCTTGGGAGAATTTATTTTGAGGGGCTATACTTGATCATTTTTAGTGCTTGATAGATCCATTGTGTAAACGATAGAACGATATTTCCAATGAGCTATCATGAGCTTAATTTGGAGTTGGGAAGGCCTCCAAAAGTGGTTTGCAAGGTGGCACTATGCTCTTGGATTTCTGTCGTTGCGCTCCTAGGCTTGGTGCTATGCTCCTGACACTGGTGCTACCCACCTAACTAGTCTTGGGAGATTCAAATTTTGGAGAGCCAACAAACTTATCATTTTTGTGGTTAACAATCTTAGATTGTTATGTGTGCTATCCATTGCTTACGACAATTCTAGATCTGGATCTATGTTATTGAGTGTGTATTTATTTTAGTAAATGATAAATCGAATTAGATTGTGTTAGTGTTAGTATTTACATCCTGCGATCAGTGATCAAAAATCCTCTTTTCATATAATTTTTAAGGTACCACTCAGATTTTTTTTATCATTCCACTAGGTCATGCAAAAATTTAGTCACTGATGGTAGCCCTATTCCAAAAACATCACTTTTCCTCAAATTTGATTGCTTGCTGGCATAGTTTCATACATTTTTGATTGTACACCATCCATAAAGTTAATATCATCATGTCATCACACCAGTCATGCCATCATGAAAGTCCAGTCTTTCAAGGTTTCACTATGTCTTTTAAGGTCAATCAAGGTTTCCATTGGGTCATTAGGGTTTCCAAGGTCCAATAAAACTACATTTCCACTGCATAAGACCAACAAGTAAAGGGTGATCAAATAACATCTCTTCACCATATGAAGATGATTTGTAAAGAAAAATTATTGTTTCAATATGTAATTTTGGTTTTAAGATGTAATTTTTTTATTTTCATTATGTAATTTTATGTCATTCAAAATATAATAACTTCATGATTCCCAAGCTACTAACTTAGAGTTTCTACATGCCAAAGCATCAAACATGTCAAATAAAAGAGTTCTCAAAGTTATCAGGGGTTCAATTATCAAAGAAAAAAGTAAAATTCAAAGGTATAAGTTTCAAAGTGCAAAGTGAATGAAAAGAAGAAAAATTGGGTCCCAAGGCCCAATTCCTTCAAATTATGAAGTATAAAGACCACTAAGACATCAAAAAGAAGTTCATTTTCTCTTGCATCCATCGAGCACACACTCCCTTGGTTCAAAAAATCGAATTTCAGGGTCATAAGAAGAGTTTTTATGGCATTGTTCTTAGAGGAGGGTGGCATTGCGCTTTCTCAACTGGCATTGCGCTCTTCTCTCACTGGAATTGCACTTATGGGGAAGGCGCTGCGCTTTTTCCTGATGCATTTTGTTTTTGTCCAAGGCACCAAAACTCAACTAAATCCTTCTAAAACTTCAACAAATTCCTCTAAAACTCTCTAGTAAGTAAGTACATCAAATTTCTTTCCTCCTTGCACTCTTAAACATTGATTTCATAGTGTTTTTTTTCCTAAGTGAAATTGGAATTTGGTCTAGTGAAGAAACTTTAGTTTTATTCCTAATTCCCAAATTTGATGCCCTTAAACCCTTAAAATATTTCCTACATCACTATCAAACCTAGCCCTACCCGTACACTACCATTTCCTAGTCCCTAAATCCCTTTCGCCTAAAACCCTAAGTCCTAGGCTTCTAAATTTTCTAGGTAGCCAGTCCCTCAAACCTATAATTTAATTCTCATTTCCAGCTCCCTTGACATTTCAACCTTCTATCACCTCCCAAATATCTATAACTTCTTCCCCCATCTCCCTAAAATTTCCTAGACTTATTCCTATTCCCTAGACCTATCTCCACTCCCCATTAACATCCTCCTCATACCTAGGGTTTCTTGGCCACCAAACACTATGGAGGAAGATAAAGACTATATGGAAGAGGAAGGTAGACAAGAAGAGGATGATAGAGAACAGAGAAGGCCTCACAAAGGAGGAAAAATCCTAAGGTTGGAGCCCACCAACACAAATGAACTGATGGCCCCTCCTATGACTGTCAATTGTTTTGAGTATGTAGGTTTCCTTGATTTGTGCAACATGATTCATAGGGTCCAACATCATCCTATGTTGATTAGATTTTTCATTCCAAACCTCAGAGACAATCAGGTGACCCTTGTAGGTGTGACATTCACTGTATCTACATCCATCATTGATGTTGCCACAAGGATTCCAAACATGGGTGAGAAGTGTTTTAAATATAGAGATTTGGAGGACCAGTACTATGAACCATTCATTAAACCAAGATACAAAAATGAGAGGAAGAGGGTTTTCCCTTTCAGCTACCTCCTTGATAGGTATGCCCCCATGATGAAAATCATCATGAAGTACTTCTCTTGTGAAGGAAGGTTTTCTAGGCTCTACACATACCATATGAGACTGCTGATGCACTTCACAAGAGTAATATTTCTCAATATCCCATACTTTCTATTCAGGAGCATAGAAAAAATGCATTCATCATACAAAAAGGGAGACTATGACCAGCAGATGAGTAACCTCTTCCACCACTCATTGATTAAAATCATTGTACTCAATCACCTTGACCAGTTGAACATCTCATGGGACGCCTTCATTGAAAATGACATATTCATTGCTCCACAAGCTCTACACGTTGAAGATATGCCTTCTTCATCTAATCCTGCTACATCTATGCCTCCACCTCAATCCACTTCACCTATTTCATCACCATCACCACCATCATCACCATTTCATGGTCAGTATGAGTCACCAAGCAGAGCTATGGTCAATAAGTCTGAGAGGGTTTAATTGGGAATATTAGCAAAGACATATCGGAGAGCACATAGGCAGGTGCTTTCCGCACAAATTGTGGTAGGAGCCCTACCTTCTTCATTAGAAAAGAAGGTACAAAAGGGGAAACAAAATATGGAAGAGGAAGATATACATGAGGAAGTTATGCAAGAGGATGAAGATCCTCATGAGACAGAAACAGATTTTGACCTTGTTGAATTGGATGAGAAGCATGATTATGAGGCCTCCAGTGTGATTATCAAGGAGAAGGATGCCAAAATCAGGGAGCTTCACACCAACTTAGAGAGATCTAAGTTTGTGATTTCATACTATGGGTAGGAAAATCAACAACTCAAAACCAAGCAGGCAATCATGGAGATGCAACTTCTCAAGGAAAAAAGAGAAGAAAACAAGGAAAAGGCTTTGCTTGATGAGGCTTATGATAGGTATGGTGAAAAAAATTAAGAATAAGAAAAAGTGCCAAGAAGGAGACCTAAGACTAGAGGGCTGAAAAGAGCTCTAGAGCTAGAGAGGCAAAAGGAGGTTGAACTTGCCAATGAACTAACTTTGAATGAGAAGTTTGCCATCATGGTAAATGAGAACCAGGTGAAATGGCTTGACTGGGCCAACAATAATCTTGAGAATCTCTTGGAGAAGTCTAATAAGGACAATGACATATTGAGGAAGAGTACAAAACACTATTGTAAGAGAAATCATATTGTAAGGTCAAAGCTCCAAAAGGCCAAATCAAGGCTTGAAACCCTAACCAAGAAAAATGAAGGGGACAAGATTGATATCCTTTCTGAGGCATCAATAATTTCCTGACATACCTCATCAACCTCCCAAAGAATAAAATTTGAAGAAATTTGAGCAATTTTGGAAAATTTTGGAATTTTTTGCATTTTTGGCAATTTAGCACAATCACATTGCCAAAAGCACAATGCCCTAGGTGTTGCACTTTTTCTAGGGACCTAAAATGGAAAAAATGAAATCAAAATTGGATTCATAAGGCTAATTAAAGTTTAGAAAACAACTTTACAAAACTTTTTTGGGTCAAAGGAGTAGTCAAAAAGTAAAAAAACACACAAAAATCACATTTCTGCCCTGTTTTGGAGGCTAGCGCTGTGCTTTTGACTAGTCTTGGGAGAATCAATTTTTGGAGCGTCAAATAAAAACCATTTTGTAAAATAAGCATAGATCTAGAAACTAAACATGACAAGATTTCCAATCATCTATCTTGAGCTTAATTTTGACACCTATAACTTCCTCAAAAGTGGAGCTGACATTGGCACTATGCTTTTGACCTTGGCGTTGCGCTTTTGACAAATTTTTTGAGTTTGATGATATTTCCAAATTTTCTCTGTTTTTTTCATTTTCACCTTGGATAATGGTGTTTATACCAATTTAGTTCACAATGTAAATGTAATTTTAAAGTTTTTACATTTACTGAAGGGTAAATACGTTAGGTGAATACTTTTGATGACATGTAATGAATCTGTTTCCAAAAAGTGAGGGATGAGTCAGTTTGACCTCCCTACACTCTAGGTATTGGCTCAGTTTTTGGTGGAAGTGCTCCTCCTCTTAGTGATTCGGCCCTTGAGTTTGGGAGAATTTTTTTTGTGGTCTATATCTTTTACTTTTTGACTCATTTAATGTTGGATTTTGTTGCATTGATCAGAGACTCTAGTGCAATCAGTATTTGGAAGGAAATTAATGAAAGGGTTACAACTATTTCTTTGGGATAATTGCGGTATGGAAATTTAGCATAGTTTCTTCTTATGTTACATATGTATGAACGTTTTGTCTTTTTGATCCATTTCATCTCTATTATATGTTGGTTTTCAAGTTGATAATAATAATACATATTCTATGCTCTGTTTTTGGAAAACTTTCATAATTTGTTCATTTTCTCCAGTTTAGCAAGAATACATGATTTGCCTTGATCTTTCTAGCTCCTCATCAGTCTGATCCATCTCACCATGAAACCTTAAAGTGTTAGCCTTCCTACCTACCTTTTCCCATTGAATCTTTGCGACCCTAATCTTATGTGCCCTACCCTAGCCTCTTTGACCTAATTCATCATCCAAAAAAAATCAATCCAAACAAACAAACCCCTGTACTCATGCCTAGCCTAAAACCCTAATTCATCCAACCCTCTTGATTGTGACTGTGCAGAGGGAGAACTCTCTGGTTTGGTAGTGCTAGCTACCAAGCTAAAATATTGGTTTGTGGTTACCTTTGTTTCGACTCTTTCTTAGCCTTAGAGATCTAGTGGAGTGATAACATACTGGAGCCATTTACGGGGAACTAAAGATTTATTTTCCCTGGGTGTATGACAAGAAAAGTTGGAATTTGATCCTTTGGATGATAGGATTAAGTTTTAGAAAGGCTGACTGGATAATTTTAGTGCCAAGATTGTAGAGCTGGCTTTGAGAATATATATGAGAGTAAATATCAATCCTGATCCAGCTTATCCAATTGAAGATCTAGAGAATATTTTCTGGAACCATAGATATCAAGCTACATACATTCAGTTAGGTCCAACCCCATTGGTAAGATCTACTTCATTGCCTACTAAAGTACTTTCTCTTGAAGATATATTATTTAATCTAAAATTTAAATTGTCATTGTTTAGATCTAAGTTTGAAACCTCTTTAGCCGACATAGTCTTTGACCCTTTAAGACTCTCTTAGGTCAATTCATTTTCTGAGTTAGATCTTAGTTCTCTGAAACTTGAGGAAAATTTTCTTTTTGAAGATATTAAACCTGAATGAGACCATGAAATCAAAGCCTTGATCCAATTCTACCAGAAAAATTCAATACATATCTCAACTCAAACACAATCAATTGTTGTTTTTTCATCTGCACCCTCACCCTCATCATTTATACCTACTACTTTAGTACCTACAACTGTTGTTCCACTACCTATTCAGCCAACCCATCCTGTTTTCAATCCAGCACTTCACTCAGCAGGAATTATGGCCATAATTTCCCCACTTATATTACCTTCTCAATTGAATGATTTACCTCAGGGTTATGGAAAAATACTCCCCTTGCTTGATGAAAATTCTACAATAAATGGAAAACAAAACATTGTCAAGGTCACTGACTTAATAGACTTGGAGGAAGTAGATGTTGACAATGCCAAAATGAGAATTATAGCCCAAAGCTTCTCTGGAGATTTGAAAGTTTGGTTTAGACCATTTATAGCTGCTTTCTGAGTATGAGAACATAAAGAGAAATCCTAATGAATTATTCCAAGATTTCAATACTCACTTCAATAGAAATTATAATGCAATGCTCGTTGAGATCAAGCCTCCTCTTGGCTTAGTTCTCATACGTTATCCAAATGCATTTTATCTCAACATGGAGTACCAAATAAGGGAAATAAGTCCATATACATTGGAAGATATGAAAAAGAACACAGTCTGAGTTGAAGCAAAACTTCCAATGAAAAGAGCTAGAACCAGAGGTGAGAGAAAAGTCAAAATTAAAGATGAACCATCCACCTCATATTCTGATGCTAAGATGGACACTTTGATAAGGACTATTGAAAGGATGGTTGACAGTATGTCCATCACTAAAATACAACCTAAGGTCAGAAATCCTAACTTTAGAGGCCAACAATAGCCTCAGTTAAGGATCAAGCAGAGAGAATAATGGGCTCCTGAGCAACTAGCACATCGACAGCAAATTAGGACACCCTTGCAGTAGAACTATGCTCAAGGAATAGAAGAAGAAAATAAAGACAAAATTGTTTAGGAAAATATCTTTTTCAAGGCTGATGGTTTGCCCATGTTTTTTACGGAAGATGAAGAGTATTTTGAAAATAAAGATGAGCCTAAGGATGAATATTTTATCCTTGCCAATGATCATGAATTTGAGATCAAATCAGATGATTATCAACGGTGATAATTGAATTCACTTAGTTCACAACAAATGCAGTACTCACTGAGGAGCAGAGGTGTGTTGGTTAATCCCATTTAAAAATGGGAATCTCAGCCGAAATATACTCAAACAAATCATAATCCTCTGGGTAATCAGAGTAAAGGAAAAGAGCCTGCAGTCACGAATCAAAGAAAAGTAAATCATCCATCTACAAGTTAAAAAAGTAAGGAAAAGGATAGTCAGAAGAAATAAACACCATCAAAGGACCATTCTGAAAAATGAGACATCATCATTAAAGAGGTAGACAAATCCACTCCTTTCAGCCTAGAAACTGAAATTTCAAAATTGAAAGTGTTTATTCCTTTAATCAATCTTGTTAAGAATAACCATTATAAGTCCCATGTTGCCAATATGATTAAAGTAGATCCTTTGTGCAATAGGAAAAATGTCGAAGGTGATAATCCCAAACTAATTTTTGGTCCTTCTATTGATGGTCAGTTAGAATATAGCGAGGTTCCACCATTCTACTTGAGTCTAAGAATCCACCAATGCATTTTACACAATTCCATGTTAGACTTTAGAGCCTCCCATAATCTAATGCCAAAAGCCATTATGGAAAATTTGGGCCTTGATATCACTCATCCTTACCATGAATTATACTCTTTTGATTCAGGTAGAGTCCGTTGTATTGGCCTTATTAAAGATTTGGTAGTCTCCCTAGAGCAAATTTCAGCAAAGAATGTTTTAATGGATGTGGTGGTAGTTGACATACCGCCATGGTCTGGCATGTTGCTGTCAATATCTTGAGGGGAAAATTTGAGAGGAACATTGCAATTAGACTTTATTATGCAACCATTCATGTTTTCGGACAATTGAGAAAATTTTACCATGAAACAAAGATGAAATATATGATCACAAGCAAAGAAAATCCTAAGAATCATCTGAGAAATGTTGTACATACAAATTTAGGGTCATTTATTTTGTTTAATGATAGCAGCTTAAATGATGTATATAGATAGTTTGTAGAAGTAGAATATGTTCCAATGATTCATAATTGCATCAAAAAAGTTATATAAAAGGAAAAAGAGAACATGTTGAGTTCATCAGAACAAAAATCAAGTGAGGCAGAGAAAAATTCAGAACAAAAATTAGATAAAGCAGAAGAAAGACCAGAAAATCATGAAGAAACAGTTTAGAAAGTTGAACCAAAAAAGAAATCAAAGTTTCAACACTTGGAGGATGAAAATGGTCTATGGTCCATGGAATTTGATGGTACCTTGGGAAAAGACAAGGCGGGCATTGGAATTTGGGCCTGCAACCCTTTTCATCAGCCTTGTAAGTTTCCTACAAATGTTAGATTATGCTCATACAAGTTAGCTTTTGATTGCACTAATAATGAGGTGGAGTATGAAGCACTGATTACTGGCCTAAAGATCTTGAAGAAACTGGGTGCAAAAATAATTTCAGTACGTGGTGATTCAAAACTTTTGATCAAGCATGTTAAAGGTGAATGTCAAGCCAACCATCTTTGAATGAAAGCATACAAGAATGCTATCCTAGATATTTTGAAAATTTTTCCGGAGTATACACTTTCAGTTGTTCCAAGGAGTCAAAATCTCATGGCGGATTCATTGGCTACAACTGCAAGAAATTTTAAGATCCCCATCTTTTCAAACATGAAGTTTGAGATTCATGTGAAACACTGACCCAATGTTCTCGATAACTTGCGGTATTGGAAAGTATGATGGGATGATAAGAAGGTAAATAACTTTCTCCAAGGTGAGTTTTAATTTGATAATTTTTCCATAGATGAAATTGGTGACAAAGATGACTAGGGCATAGAAGCAACTCAGGTGGATGTACTACAGCTGAAAGACAAAAATATTCCAAAAGGTCTAATATCTTTGGAAGAATTGTTTGACCAAGATGATGTAGCAAAAAATCCTACATTGGTCCCTATGGAAAAAGGTGTTGAAGATGTAAACATTGGGAAAATGGATAAACCAAAGATGGTTAAACTTTCCAAGTCTTTATCTCCTGAGGTAAAGGCTGAATATGTTAATTTAATTTCTGAATTTTCTAATGTTTTCACATGGGAATATGCAGATTTAAAGGTGTATGAAAAGAACATCATTCAACACACTATTCCGATTAAGTCCGATCAAAATCCCTTTCGGAAAAAGTTGAGAAGGATCGATCCCAGATTTCTGCCATCAATTGAAAAATAGGCAAACAAACTTTCAAGTCCAGTATTATTGTTCCTATCAGATTCTCTGATTGGATTTCGAATTTGGTCCCAGTAAGAAAGAAGAACGGAGAAATCTAGCCCTACATAGATTTTAGGAACTTGAACAAAGTATCTCTCAAGGACAACTATCCACTTCCTAAAGTGGATCACATCCTTCAAAGAGTTGTTGGTTCTTCCTGGATGTCACTGTTGGATGGCTATTCAAGATACAACCAAATTTTGGTGCACGAGGATGATCAGGAAAAGACAACGTTTACTACACCTTGGGGCACGTTCAAATATGAAAAGATTCCATTCAATTTAAAGAATGCAGGAGCCACATTTCAACGGACCATGGACATAGAATTTTCCAATGAAAAAGATGTCTTCTTGATTGTTTATTTAGATGAATTGATAGCATTTTCGCACTCTAATGACGAACAATTGCATCATTTAAGAATATTTTTAGAGAGATGCAGGAAGTTCAGAAACTCTCTCAACCCAAAGAAAAGCCTTTTTTCCGTGGAGGAGGGAAAACTTCTTGGTCACAT
The DNA here is from genome assembly GCA_034641835.2 of Pinus albicaulis. NCBI lineage: Eukaryota > Viridiplantae > Streptophyta > Pinopsida > Pinales > Pinaceae > Pinus > Pinus albicaulis. The sequence goes on from JAXQQM020082733.1 coordinate 68,371, forward strand.
CATCTCCATGGATGGGATCTGGATTGCCCTTCTCATGTTCAATCAATTCAGAAGATTGATTTCCCTCACAGCAAAAAGGAAATAGAAGCATTCAATTGTAAGATTATTTTCTTACGTATATTCATTCCTACTTTGGCTAAGCATCTTAGAGAGTTGAAAAATATGTTGAAGAAAGATAATGATGTGAAGTGGTCTGAAGATGCCCAAAAGTCCTTCAACTCAGTAAATTTTTCCTTGACCACTGCCCCTATTTTGATAAGTCTTGATTATACTATTGATTTCATAATCTTCTCATTTTCTTTTGAGCACACCATGGCAGCAGTCTTGATGTAGAAAAGGGATCAAACTGAGCTACTAATTGCATTTTTCAGCCGCAATATCAGAGATGCAACCCTTCGGTAAAACATCATAGAGAAATAAGCTTTGGCTTTGGTTAAAGTGCTAAAGTATTTCAGATTTTACATATTACATTCACATACTCTTGCCTATGTGCCTAATGTACCTGTAAAGGAAGTTCTCATGTAGACAGACCCAGAAGGTAGGAGAGGGAGATGGATAGAAACATTACTAGAAAATGACCTTGAGATCCAGCCCACCAAGCTAATCAAAGTTCAGGGCTTAGCCAAGCTCATGGCTAAGTCAAACCTTCATGCTCTAGACATAAACTTGATTTCATCCTTATTTGATAACGAAGAAGAAGTGAATCTCATTAAGGTACCTGATATATTTATGTCATCTCCACGATATTCCGATATTATTTATGTTTTGCAACATCTAAACCCCCCTCTAGGCATGAATAAGAGTCAAGGTACGTCTTTAAAGCTCAAAGCTTCCAAGTATTGCATATTGGACAATGCACTTTACTGGAAGAATCTCGGAGGAGTTTTGCTAAATTGTTTGGTCGAAGAAGAATCTAAAGTGATGAATGACTTCCAAAAAGGAGATTGCGGGGGCCACCTATATTGGAATACCACAACCAATAAAATATTGATAGCAAGATATTATTGGTCGAAAATTTTTGCAGATGTATAAAAAACAGTAATGAATTTCCATGAATGTCAAGTTTTTCAAGGTAAGAGAAAGCTTCTCCCATTACCTCTTCAACCTATTTCAGTGCATGCACCATTTCAGTAGTGGGGCGTAGATTTCATAGGTGAAATTCACCCATCATCATCTGCATAGCACAAGTGGATATTGACAGCCACATATTACTTTTCAAAGTGGATAGAAGCAATCTCGACCAGGCAAGCAACAAATTCTGTCAAAATTAAAATTTTAGAAACTAATATTTTGTCCTGTTTTGGTTGTCCTACTCAGATTATCACAGATAACGTGGCAACATTCAAGTCTAAGAACATGACTGATTTTTGTGATAGATATAACATTAAGTTGGGACACTCTACAACCTACTACCCGCAAGGTAATGGATTGGCGGAGTCTTATAATAAATCCTTGATCAGTATCATTAAGAAAATGTTAGAGGCAAATAAAAAGAATTGGCATAAGAAGTTGATCAATGCACTGTGGGCAGACCGAGTGAGTAGTAAAAATTCTATTGGAATGTCTCCTTTTCAAGTTTTTTATGGTGTCGATATTGTGTTTCCTTCATCATTAGCAGTCTCGATTATGAAATTTTTGCGAGAAGCAGGGACTAAGGAAAATTAAATATAGCATCGGATTAATTAAATGATCCACCTTCAGCAGACGAGATATGAGGTATTTCACCTCAAAACTCCATGACAAGATAAAGAAAATCTATGACCAAAAAATAAAGGGAGACAACTTCAAGGTTGGAGATGTAGTACGCTATTAGGATGCCAAAAACGAGGATAAGGGTAAGCATGGAAACTTTGAGAATTTACTGAAAAGGCCATATCATATTTCAACTTCTCAGGGACAAAATGATTATTTTCTTGAAGACATGAATGGAAAAGAGTGTTTAGGAGGACCAGTCAATGGTAGGCTTCTGAAGCACTATCTTTTCTGAAGTACATTTCTCAATCAGTTTTCCATTTCATTGTAAATATCAGTTACATTTTATGCAAGTGTGAAGTAGAGAATCACTAGACTTCGAAGCCCAAAGTGAAGGCCATGGAGTTTCACTGATTTTTTACTATTTTCAAAGTTCATTTTTTAGTCAAGTAAGTAATTATTGAGTCTATTTTCAGTCAATTTTGAGTTGTCTTCAGTAATTCTATTTCATCTGATTTATCGATTTTTATTCATCTTTTTAATCTGAGTTTTTTACCGTATTGGCCCAATGGATAAGGCTTTCTATTCTATGGTGTTCTTGACACCTCTTTCAGAGCTATCATCCCTAATATGGCCAATGTTAGTGTAAGTATTTGCATCCTGTTGTCAGTGATCAAAAATCATCTTTTCATATCATTTTTAAGGGTCCCACTCAGAATTTTTTTATCATTCCACTAGGTCATGCAAAAATTTAGTCACTTATGGTAGCCCTAGTCCAAAAACATCACTCTTCCTCAAATTTGATTACTTGTTGGCATAGTTTCGTACCTTGCTGACTGTACATCATCCATAAAGTTAATATCATCATGTCATCACATTAGTCATGTCATCATGAAATTATAGTCTTTCAAGGTTTCATTAGGTCTTTTAAGGTAAATCAAGGTTTTCATTAGGTCATTAGTGTTTCCAAGGTCCAATAAAACTTCATTTCCATTGCATAAGACCAACAAGTCAAGGGTGATCAAATAACATATCTTCTTCATATGAAGATGATTTGTAAAGTAAAATTATTGTTTCAGCATGTCATTTTGGTTTTAAGATGTAATTTTTTAATTTTCATTGTCATTCAAAATGTAATAAATTCATGATTCCCAAGTTGCTAACTCAGAGTTTCAACATGCCAAAGCATCAAAAATGTCAAATCAAAGAGTTCTCAAATTCATCAGGTGATTAGTTTTCAAAGAAAAAAGTAAAATGAAAAGGTATAAGTTTCAAAGTGAAAAGTGAATGAAGAGAAGAAAAAGTGGGTCCCAAGGCCCAATTCATTCAAATGATGAAGTATAAAGACCACTAAGACATCAAAAAGAAGTTCACTTTCTCTTGCATCCATTGAGCATACACTCCCTTGGTTCAAAAAATCGAATTGCAGGGTCAGAGGTAGAGTTTTTTGTGGTGCTACGCTTAGAGGAGGGTGGCGTTGCACTTTCTCAACTAGTGTTGTGCTTTTAGTAGGCAGTGTTGTGCTTTTCTCTCACTGGCGTTGCACTTCTGGGCAAGGCGCTACGCTTTTTCCCGATGCACTGTGTTTTTGTCCAGCAAGCCCAAAAGGCACTAGAACTCAACCAAATCCTTCCAAAACTTTAGCAAATGCCTCTAACACTCTCTAGCAAGTAAGTAATTCAAAGTTCTTTCCTCCTTGCACTCCTAAACATTGATTTCATAGTGTTTTTTTTCCTAAGTGAAATTGGCATTTGGTCTAGTGAAGAAACCATAGTTTTATTCCTAATTCCAAAATTTGATGACCTTCAAACCTCCTACATTATTATTAAACCTATCCCTACCCCTACACTACCATTTCATAGTACCTAAAACCCTTTCCCCTAAAACCCTAAGTCCTAGGCTTCTAAATTTCCTAGGAAATCACTCCCTCAATCCTATAATTTAATTCTCATTTCCAACTCCCTTGACATTTCAACCTCCTATCACCTCCCAAAGCTCTATAACCCCTTCCCCCATCTCCCTAAATTTTCATAGACTTATTTTGATTCCCTAGACCTATCTCCACTCCTCATTCCCATCCAACTCATCCCTAGGGTTTCTTGGTCACCAAAAAATATGGAGGAAGACAAAGACTATATAGAAGAGGAGGGTTGACAAGAAGAGGAGGATAGAGAACATAGAAGGCCTCACAAAGGAGGAAGAATCCTAAGGATGGAGCCCACCAACACAAATGAACTGATGGCCTCTCATATAACTATCAGTTTTTTTGAGTATGTAGGTTGCCTTGATTTTTGCAACATGATTTAGAGTGTCCAACATCATCCTATGTTGAGTTGAGTTTTCATTTCAAACCTCAGAGACAATCAAGTGACCCTTGTAGGTGTGAAATTCACTTTATCTACATCTATCATTGTTGTTTCCACACGAACTCCAAACATGGGTGAGAAGTGGTTTAAATCCAAATATTTGGAGGATCAGTACTATGAACCATTCATTAAACCAAGATAAAAAGATGAGAGGGAGATGGTGTTGGGAAAAATACTGAGAGGGGGGGGGGGGGGTGAATCAGTATTTACTGCATATTCAAACTTTTTACTTTTTCATTCCTTTAAAACCCTATACGCTACTTTGCTGAAGCCAACTAGCGTATACACGCGAATATCCTTCATAAAACTCGCGTATACACAGAGATCTAATTATGCCATTAGTTCTTCACTTATATCATTCCATCATTCATTCATTAGATGTTCTATAAACAGTAAACATGTGCAGTAAGAACAGAATAAACCATCACACAAAGCATCACACATGAACACCGGGATTTTTAGGTGGAAACCCAAATCGGGAGAAAACCACCGCTGCAGTTGCTCAGCCTTCAATATTTTATTATAGAGAAAACATCTTACAACATATGTGCTGGCGCAGACTTGACCAGCACGCAGGCACCCACCTGCGCTCGTTTACCAGCCTCTCTGGAAGGGAGCTCCAACCCCCTGACTCGTTTACCAGCCTCTCCTGGAAGGGAGCTACGACCCCCTGCTCTCGTTTACCAGCCTCACCTGGAAGGGAGCTACGACCCCCTGACTGAAGGCTACAACCCTCAGCACCACCTTGGACCATGTTTCATCAATTTTCACACTGGATCCAACAACTTCAATAGAACAACATTTGCAGGCCACGTTTCATCATATTTTCAGACTGGACCCTTTCCATACTTTTAAGCACAAACATACATCACCAACAGATACTTATCAACACAGATCAGATAGCAGAAACACAACAGAACAGATCAGATATTTCATACCCTTTGCTTCAACAAACCCTAGTTTGCATACGCGCTTTCACTTCACTGATGTCGCGTATATACGCACTTCCGTCCACACAAACCAGCGTATACCTCTGTATGTATTTCATTGCGCATACGCGCTTTCTCTTCAGCGAAGCCGCGTATATACCGCGCTTCCTCTTCGGCGAAGTAGCGTATAGATCTTCAACCATCATAGAGCTGCATACTTCTTCAGATCAGACATTCAGTTCAGATTCAACCCTTTACTTCAGACAGATTTTCGCCTCATCACAGATCTAATCACTCTGTAAACAGATCTAGCAAATACAAGTACATTTCAGATCTAGAAATCCCGCTTCATCATTTCTTCATAAGTGCATCATAGATTCAGATCTATCATCAAACCTTTACCCTTTCCATACAGATATACTTCACAGAGAAGTATTCATTCAAGCTCAGACATCTTGCTCCCACTCACATCCTTTGCATAATGAATTTCATCTCTTTATATAGGTTTATCCTTTTTCAATACCATGAGCCCCTTTTTCAATACCATGAGCCCAAAAATACATTACTTCCGATGGTATTCCCGGACGGGGTCAATTTAGGCGGATCATTACCCAATACAATGGGTTAATACCATGGTGATTACCCCTAGTTTTTCACTTTTAGAGCGCTTTAGCCCATACGCGACTTGGCACGTTCTTTTCCGTGTGCATACGCGACTTCCCTTAGACAGATCCGCGTATGCCTTGAGACATACTCTTTCACCATAGATTTAGCACAATCTGAATTCCTTTCTTCACTGCCTTCTGTACTCACTGTAGATACATCATATTTACTTCATTAAGAACATATTCTATCAAGCACAACTTCATCAAGTAAGTTGCCATTATCTTCATCAAGAGGGTTGCCTTTCAAGGACAACATTCATCATCATATTGCTAACAAACATCATTTACCAAGTCCATCACGTCAAGAATAACTTCATCAGGTGGATTGCCATCAAGGACAACACATGTCAACAATCGCATGTCTTCATCTTCATTCAGTGGGTTGCCATCAAGGACAACACTCTGCATCATATTTCCAACAATCTCCCCCTTTGGACTTGATGGCAACCACGATGGTGTTTGGTTACCACAACGGATAAGTACATTGACACCATGTCACTCTCCCAATACTTTGACACCATTATCTGCATTCAAACACCATGTCACTCTCCCCCTTTGACATCAAGGGCAAAGGGCGGATCAAGACCAGCGGATCAAAACCAACACACTCTCCCCCTTTGACATCAAGGGCAACGGGCGGATCAAAACCAACACACTCACCCCCTTTTCTCCTCATGTAGAAGAAGCGTTCTGCAGATCTGATGTATACTGAAGTGACCAAGCTCCCCCCGAGTTCATGCTGAATATTCAAACATATTTTTCAATGAAGTACATGACTCTATGAACTTCCTATTACCAAAAGACCCATACTTACATCAAACATCCAACCAAGTGGATTTACATATGAGACTCAAGTACCCAACCAAGTGGGTTTACACATTTCAACTCAGCTACCCAACCAAGTGGGTTTATGAATTTGACAAGTCCTGAAAATTACAATTTTACATCATGGGTCTCAACAAGACCTTTTCATCAAAATACAAGTATGACCATTTAAGACCAACACCTAGAAAATCCTCAAGAAAGAGAACATATTTTAGAACCATCATAATGCCAACAAAGCATTATACTCAGCAACGCTAATGCTCCCCCTGAAAATGTGCATCCGAACATCCATTTCATATGACTAAGGCTCCCCCTTAGTTTGTGCATCCTGAACACTTTCACCAACAAATCATCAAGGCATCTTTATCAAAACATGAGAAATAGAATTATGAGAACTGGAACACCACCAAATATACCAAACAGTATCAGAGATACCAAACAGCACTACAGCTGTGCTGAAGAGAGCTGACTCCAAGCAAAAATTTGTCAGTAATTAGACATACGTGGTTTTCTGTGCAGGAACTCGCGTATATACGCGACTGTGTTTCAGGAAACCCGCGTATCCACTACCATCTTCTATATTTTGACCAGATCTGATCCTCTGTGAGGAAAAGACAGTGTTCAGCTTCTTTCTGAGATATTTGACTGCTTCCCTGGACTACAGATAGATAGAACAGTGTAGTTGTGTCTTCAAGCATCATCCAATGGTGGTAGCATAAGCGCATTAGTAACCAAGTCTTCATATTCCGTGCAGCATCAATACATTCTTTCCAAGAGAGATTATCATACCAGAACAACATCTTCAAATATGTGTCAAGCAATCATCCATGTGGTCCAATATCATCAAGATCTTCAAGATTTAACATGAAGTAACATATGTAGGAAAAAGATCTCAACCATAGTAACAAACTCTGCATGATCTATTCTTATTTCTGAATCAAACGACATCCAACTCATCCATGTGTGAGCACAAAAGATACTTATCAGCAACCAGGGCTCAAAATCTCATCATAATAATCCATGTACCAAGTCATCATCATTTGAGTATGAGTATCACAAAGACCAAAGAATAAGCAATCATATTGCCAACAATGCAATCATCAACCTGCTACTCCTCCTAAACCAGTTCTATTGCTTAACTTGTGCAACCTGAATACCTTTTATCAGCAAGTCATCAACAACCATCTCTGCATGATCTGTCCTTATCTCTGAATACTAAGACTTCCAATCTCATCATCAAAAAGTAAACAGGACTCATCCATAATCTTCAACACAAGGCATCAAGTATCATATCATCATTATTTAGAACTGAGGAATTAAGCTGATACAGAGTCAATAATACAGTTATTAACAGTCAGACTGATGCTCCCCTTGAACCTCTGCACCAGATCTTCAGCTATCATACCAATTCTCTTATCATAAATGCATACGCGACTGTGTCTGCTAAAACTCGCGTGTATACGCGACTTTTGTGAATAGAACCCGCGTATGGAAAGTGAAACATAGAAATTTTTTCACATTCCTTTATCTCCCCCTGAACTTGTCCTTCCTGTACCTGTCTTCTTCATATCGGATGTTCTGTTAGAAATACATATAACTAGAATAATCAAATCAACCATGAGAGACATCATACATTGCCCCCCCTGTGACGATACATTACTAAATCTGATAATGTATCCCACATTATTCCTACAGTCAATAAGAGAAGTAAGCTTCAGAAGCGGATGACTGCAGTAGGGTCAGAATTCCCTACGTTTCTGATCGGTCCTCCATCTTTTTCCAGATTTGTTTGATCTTTCTCTTTGTGTGCTGGAAGTTATCCAATTTCTCATATCTATTCAACCTGCATTCTTTTTCTACATGTCCATACTTGTTACAAGAATAACATCTCATGTGACCAGAGAAATAAGCATAAGAATCATAATGAGTATTTCTATTCTTCCTCCTTTTACAATCAGTTGCTTTATGTCCATACTTGTTACATGAAAAACAATATCCCCTGAAGAAACTAGAGTACCTTTCTGAGTAGAACCTGTTTGTTTGTGGCTGAAATGATCTACCCCTGCAATTTGCTGCAACATGCCCATAATTATGACATTTAAAACATTCAACGTTCTTGAATGAATTCTTTTGAGAATTCATGATTGTTGGTTGATCTTTTATTTCTTTCAACACTTCAGGTTTTGCATTGACATCCTCTGAATTTTTGGCACTTCCATGTGAGCTAGATTCTCCTTTAATAGTTTCATGAAAACCAAGACCAAGTTTGATAGCAGGAGACCTTTGATTACTCATAATATTGTCCAAAACATTAGTACTATCTTGAAACCTCAAAAGTTTAACCTTTTCTTCTAATTTACCTTTGAGAATGTTTACCTCAACCTCCAAGGCTTGAGATTGCTTTGTCATGCTTTCTTCTTTCCTTCTTCCATCTTCTACTTGATCCTTCAGATTTAGGATCTCTTCTTTCAACCAATTTTCGTTTTCTTCACATGTTTGTTCTAGCTCTTCATTCTTCTTATTTGATTTTTCCAGATCTTCTTTGAGAGATATGATTTCTGCTTCAAGGCCTCCTTTTCAAATGATTGTAGAGGTTCCTCATTTTTCTTACTTGATGCTTCTAGATCTGCCTGCAGAAAGATGATTGCAGCTTCAAGTCCTTCATTCTTCTTGCTTGATTTTTCAAGATCTGCTTCTAGTTCTTTAATTCGATTGGATGCATAAGTATGAAACCTTTGATACTTGTCCACCTGTCCATTCAACATTTCTATTTGATCTTTAATTTCCTTTTGTTGTTCTTCAACTTTGATCTTGATAGCTTCCAAAACTTTACTATCTTCACTATTGTTTGCACAAAGAAGAGTATTACAAGTGGCCTTCTTCTTTTCCTTCTTTGCCATGAGTATTTGTAGAGCTTCGTCAGAAACTTCTGGTTCATCTTCTTCAATTTTTTCTATACATGATTTCTGAGGTATCTCCTTGTTTCGAGTAGGCTTCTTCTTTTGCTTCTTTGCCATGAGCACTTTCAGATCATGGTCAGAATCTTCTTCATCTTCACTGGACACTTCATCATCATCTTCTTTTGCATAATAACTCTTTCTCTTTCCAAATTGTTTCCCTTTACCATGATTTTCTCTATAAGGACATTTAGCAGCATAGTGACCAACTTTTCCACACTCAAAACATTTGAAGGGAAGCTTACCTTTGAATCTTCCAGTACCTAGTTGGAGCTTTCTCACGAAATTCGCTTCTTCTTCATCGGATATATAGCTGGATTCTTTGACAACTTCCTTTTCCTTTCCTTTTGTATATGCCTTAAAAGCAACTTCTCTTATTTGAGAAGGACCTCCTTGTCTCATTTCAAAAGCAGTCAGAGTACCATGTAATTGAACAATAGTAAGCGTTTGCAGATCTTGCCTTTCTTCAATAGCTGAAACTTTAGAGTCAAATTTTGAAGTCAAGGATCTTAAGACCTTTTCCACCAGAGTAGTATTAGTTATAGTTTCACCCAAATTTCTCATTCGATTTACAATATCATCCAGACGAAGAAAGAAATTGGCAACACTCTCATCACTATGCATCTTCAAATTTTCATATTCAATTCTAAGAGTTTGGAGTTTTGCACTTTTTACCTTTGTGTCTCCTTCATAGCTTAGAATGATTTTGTCCCATATGTCTTTTTCCGAATGTAGTTGCATCACTTTAGCAAATTCTGATTCAAACATGCTTCCCAATAAGACATTCACTGCTTTGGCATTGATTTCATACTTCTTTCTTTCAGCTGCATCAGTAGGAATACTTGTCGGGTATTGATAACCTTCTTCCACGATTGCCCATATATCTGCACCAAGACTTTGCAGATATGCTTTTGTTCGTACCTTCCGGAATATTAGATTGCTTCCATTGAATAGAGGTGGCTTTATAGACATTACTCCTTCTTGACTTCCCATTGCGACGGATCTCCTTTAAGCGATCAAGCTTCTGCACAAGGACCTGCTCTGATACCAATTGTTGGGAAAAATACTGAGAGGGGGGGGGTGAATCAATATTTACTGCATATTCAAACTTTTACTTTTTCATTCCTTTAAAACCCATACGCTACTTTGTTGAAGCCAACTAGCGTATACACGCGGATATCCTTCATAAAACTCGCGTATACACAGAGATCTAATTATGCCATTAGTTCTTCACTTATATCATTCCATCATTCATTCATTAGATGTTCTATAAACAGTAAACATGTGCAGTAAGAACAGAATAAACCATCACACAAAGCATCACACATGAACACCGGGATTTTTAGGTGGAAACCCAAGTCGGGAGAAAACCACCGCTGCAGTTGCTCGGCCTTCAATATTTTATTATAGAGAAAACATCTTACAACATATGTGCTGGCGCAGACTTGACCAGCACGCAGGCACCCACCTGCGCTCGTTTACCAGCCTCTCCTGGAAGGGAGCTCCAACCCCCTGACTCGTTTACCAGCCTCTCCTGGAAGGGAGCTACGACCCCCCGATCTCTTTTACCAGCCTCACCTGGAAGGGAGCTACAACCCCTTGACTGAAGGCTACAACCCTCAGCACCCCTTCGGACCATGTTTCATCAATTTTCACACTGGATCCAACAACTTCAATAGAACAACATTTGTAGGCCACGTTTCATCATATTTTCAGACTGGACCCTTTCCATACTTTTAAGCACAAACATACATCACCAATAGATACTTATCAACACAGATCAGATAGTAGAAACACAACAGAACAGATCAGATATTTCATACCCTTTGCTTCAACAAACCCTAGTTTGCATACGCGCTTTCCCTTCACTGATGTCGCGTATATACGATGTTCCGTCCATATAAACCGGCATATACTTCAGTACAAATTACAAAGCTAATTTTATTGCGCATACATGCTTTCTCTTCAGCGAAGCCGCGTATATACGCGCTTCCTCTTCGTCGAAGTAGCGTATAGATCTTCAACCATCAGAGAGCAGCATACTTCTTCAGATCAGACATTCAGTTCAGATTTACCCTTTTACTTCAGACATATGTTCACCTCATTTCAGATCTAAGCCTTCCATAAACAGATCTAGCAAATACATATACATTTCAGATCTAGAAATCCCGCTTCATCATTTCTTCATAGGTGCATCATAGATTCAGATCTATCATCAAACCTTTACCCTTTCCATATAGATATACTTCACAAAGAAGTATTCATTCAAGCTCAGACATCTTGCTCCCACACTCATGATTTTCACAATGAATTTCTTCTCCTTATATAGGTTTATCCTTTTTCAATACCACGGGCCAAAGCAATACCATGAGCCTTCAATACCACGGGCCAAAGCAATACCATGAGCCTTCAATACCACGGGCCCCTTTTTCAATACCATGAGCCAAAACAATACCATGAGCCTTCAATACCACGGGCCCCATTTTCAATACCATGAGCCCAAAACTACATTACTTCCGATGGTATTCCTGGACGGGGTCACATAGACGAATCAATACCCAATACAATGGGTCAATACCATGGTGGTTACCCCTGGTTTCCCACTTTATGAGCGCTTTTGCCCATACACGACTTGGAACGTTGTTTCCCGCGTGCATACGCGACTTCCTTTAGACATATCCGCGTATGCCTTGAGACATACTCTTTTCATCGTAGATCTAGCACATGCTCAACATCATATTGCTAACAAACATCATATCACATCAGATTTACGTCATTTACCAAGTTCATTAGGTCAAGAGTAACTTCATCAGGTAGTTTGCCATCAAGGACAACACATGTCAACAGTCACATGTCTTCATCTTCATTCAGTGGGTTGCCATCAAGGACAACACTCTGCATCATATTTCCAACAGATGGTTTTCCCTTTCAGCTACCTCCTTGATAGGTAATCCCCCATGATGAAAATCATCATGAAGTACTTCTCTTGTGAAGGAAGGTTTTCTAGGCTTTACACATACCATATTAGAATGATGATGCAATTAAAAAGAGTAATATTGCTCAATATCCCATAAATTCTATTCATGAGCATAGAAAAAATGGCATTCATTGTACAAAAGAGAGACTATGACCAACAGATGAACAACCTCTTCCACCACTCATTGATCAAAATCATTGTACTCCATCACATTGACCAGTTGAACATCTCATGGGACACCTTCATTGCAAATGAAATATTCACTGCTCCACATGTTGAAGATGTGCCTTCTTCATCTCATCCTGCTACATCTATTCCTCCACCTTAGTCCACTTCACCTATTTCATCACCATCACCACCATCATCACCATTTCATGGTCAGGATGAGTCACCAAGCAGAGCTATGGTCAGTAAGCCTAAGAGGGATGAATTGGGAATATTAGCAAAGAAATATTAGAGAGGGCATAGATAGGTTTTTTTCCCCACAAATTGGGGGAGGGGCCCTGCCTTCTTCATCAGCAAAGTAGGTACAAAAGGAGAAACAAAAGATGGCAGAGAAAAATGTACATGAGGAAGCCATGCAAGAATATGAAGATCCTCATGAGAGAGAAACATATTTTGACCTTATATTATGAGGCCTCCAGTGTGATTATCAAGGATAAGGATGCCCAAATTAGGGAGCTTCATACCAACTTATAGAGATCTAAGTTTGTGATTTCATACTATGAGCAGGAAAATTAATAACTCAAAACCAAGCAGGAAATCATGGAGATGCAACTTCTCAAGGAAAAGAGAAGAAAACAAGGCAAAGGATTTGCTTCATGAGGCTTACAAGAGATATGGTGAAAAAAATGAAGAAGAAGAACAAGTTCCAAGAAGGATAACTAGGACTAGAGGGTTGAAAAGAGCTCTAGAGCTAGAGAGGCAAAAGGAAGCTGAACTTACCAATGAACTAACTTTGAATCAACAATTTCCCATCATGGTCAATGAGAACTAGGAGAATTGGCTTGACCAGTCAAACAAGCATCTTGAGAAGCTCCTGAAGAAGGAAAAATCAAGAAAATGGCATATTGAGGAAGAGGTCAAAAGGCTAATGCAAGAGAAATTAGATTGCAAGGTCAAAACTCCAAAAGGCCAAATCAAGACTTGAAACTCTAACCAAGAAAAATGAAGCGGACAAGATTGATATCCTTGTTGAGGCATAACTCATTGCCTAACATACCTCATCAGCCTCCCAAAGAATAAAATTTGAGGAAATTTGAGAAATTTAGGAAATTTTTGGAATTTTTTGCATTTTTGGCAGTTTAGCACAGTCACACTGTCAAAAGCGTAGCGCCCTAGGCGCTGCGCTTTTTCTAGGGACCTCCAATGGAAAAAATAAAAGAAACATTGGATTCATAAGGCTAATTAAAATTAGGAAAACAACTTTACAAAATTTTTTTGGGTCAACGGAGCAATCAAAAAGTTGAAAAACACCCAAAAATCACATTTCTACCCTGTTTTGGAGGGTGGCACTGTGCTTTTGACCAATCTTGGGAGAAACAATTTTTGGAGGGTCAAATCAACACAATTTTATAAAATGAGCATATATATGGAAACTAAACATGACAGGATTTCCAATGAGCTACCCTGAGCTTAATTTAGAAACCTATATCCCCCTAAAAAGTGGAGCTGACATTGGCACTACACTTTTGACCTTAGCACTGCATTTTTGACAAATTTTCTGAGTTTGATGATATTACCAAATTTTCTCTATTTTTTCATTTTCACCTTGGAAAATTGTGTTTATATCAATTTAATTCACGATGTAAATGTAATTTTGATGTTTTTACACTTATTGAAGGGTAAATACATTAGGTGAATACTTTTAATTTTTGATGACATGTAATGAATCAATTTCCAAAAAGTGAGGGATAAGTTAGTTTGACCTCCCTACACTCTAGGTATCAGTTCAGTTTTTTATGGAAGTGCTCCTCCTCTCAATGATTTGACCCGTGAGTTTGGGAGAAGTTGTTTTGTGGTCTATATCTTTTACTTTTTGACTCATTTTAGAGGTTGGATTTTGTTGCATTGATCAGAGACTCTAGTGTAACTAGTATTTGGTAGGAAATTAATGGAACGGTTGCAACTATTTCTTTGGGATACCTGTGGTATGGAAATTTAGCATAATTTCTTCTTATGTTACATATTTATGAATGTTTTATCTTCATGATCCATTTCATCTCTATTATATGCTGGTTTTCAAGTTGATAATCATAATACATCTTCTATCTTCTATTTTGGGAAAACCTTCATAATTTTTTCATTTTATTTAGTTTATAAAGAATACATGCTTTGCCTTGATCTTTATAGGTCCTCATCAGTCTGATCCATATCACCCTGAAACCCTAAAGTGTTAGCCTTCATACCTACCTTGTCCCATTTAATCTCTACAACCCTAATATTATTTGCCCTGACCTAGTCTCTTTGACCTAATTCCTCATCCAAAAAAAATCAATCCAAACAAACAAATCCTTGTACTCATACCTAGCCTAAAACCCTAATTAATCCAACCCTCTTGGCTGTGACTTTGTGGAGGAAGGACTCTCCAGTTTGGTAGTGCTAGATACCAAGCTAAAATATTGGTCTATGGTTACCTTTGTTTGAACTCTTTCTCAGCTTTAGAGATCTGGTGGAGTGATAACAGATTGCATTTGTGCCCAACTATTATTCCCCTTTAATTGTTAGATATGAATTAAGTATAATGATATGTTCTATGAAATTCTATATTTAAGTAAGGGTTAATTTTGTAATAATATGTGAATGTGCAAGGGTTAAGTATGTTTATTATTATCTGGTTGTGTGAAAATGCTTTACTGTTTAAGGGCTTATCTGCAAGTAGATCTAGTTTCTATGAATTGTTAGATCTGTCACAGAGGATTAAGATCTGGCACATCAAAATATCCCTTAGGGTGCGAAAACCTAGTTCTAGCACCCCCCCACACTTCTTCAGGTGAGACTTTGGTCTGCGCAAGAAGATAATTGCTGAAAGGGCCAGTAGTTGGATGGTTTTATTGGTTGCATATAACACTCTGAAACTGGGTCAAGACCCTTGAATCCATCAAACGGTTCTGTTGTGGGGACCAAGATAATTTTGAGGGAGCCTTTGATGTTGTGGCATCTAACACTGAACGAACTGCAATATTGGCTCAACAAGAAGGTGCGTGAATTTGAAATCCAAGAAAAATCAAACCCTAAATTAGCTGCTGAGGATTGGGAGCAAAGGTATATCTACATAGAGGTCCATGAAATTCTCTTTGCTTCCTTTGTGACTGAGTTACACGAGTTTTTATATCGGCTGACTAAATTTTATACTTTCACAAATAACAACGCGATCACTAGGTGGACTCCTGAGCTAGTTCAGCAGTTGGAGAAATATAGCAATAAAATTAACCGCTCAATATATTATTCAATTGATGTTGTTTTAAGTGGGTTTGTGACTGGATTTTCTATTGATGCTTTTGTATCATATTTTGAAGCTGAAACAATTTTTTTCAAAGGCCCTAGAGGTAAGTTTCTATGCTCATTGAAATTGTTGATTAAAATGATTTTATATGAAAAGGGTACTCTGTGCAACCACATTGAGTGAATGTCTCGAAGAGGCTCGACTACGCTCAGCGGAAAAACCTACAGAGTAGATCTATAAGAGGGTTTTTTTTATAGCCCTCGCAAAGGCAAATTTTCATTTCAAGAATGCGCTCTAGATTGGTACATGAGGTATATGACGATAAATCCTAATGCCATGATTAGCATGCTTAAGACTACATTGAAGGAGCAGTTCAAAAAGCCAAAATCCTATTCTTAATGCATGACTGAATTAAAGGAGATCCACTAAGAAGTGAATGAATCTGTATGGGAGGAATATCAATGATTGGAGCACACCATTAGAGATGGAGTGTTTACTATTGATGACACACATTACAAATAATGGTTCATTGTCATGCTACTGTCGCATTTGCGCCAATCCTTAAATCAACAGAATATTGCAGCACAAGATGAAGTTGTAGAGATTGCAATGAAGTTAGAAGCCTTACATGTACCAGCTGCGAAGATCGGGGCTTAGAAAACCCAAAACCAGTTAGCTGAACTGCACTTAGAGATACAAATTTTTCACCAAGAGAAAGAGAAGGACGTATGCATAGGTGTATGTTGTATACGTTGTAAATTTGAAGGGCATCACAAGGATCAGTGTCCCATATAAAATGACTATCTAGCAGCTGAAGGACCGAGTCTACTTAAGAGCACGACAGGACCAAGTGGAACCCCCACATTATGGTGCATGATTTTTCAAGTAATTGATCTGTGCACAATAGAATTATGCCCTAGGATGGGTAAATATGTTCCAGAGCTCAAGAAAAATTACTACAAATTTTTCTGATCAGTGGGACATGACGGGCAGGACTGTCGCAGCTTCGATTTCATGATTGACTGAGATGGTTTATATAGGATCTAGGTATAAGGACAAGAACTGGGTTCACCTGCATCTCCGTTTGGGCATGGAAGATTCGAATGTATAGGATGAGGAAGAGGAGGAGGAGATGGTCGTGGGAGGGTCCAAGGCATTTTATATAACTATGGAGATGCTGGTTATTATGTGCGTGATAGTCCAAACCCAACACAAAAATATTGTAGGTATTGTAGAAAATTTGATCATGTTATTGAGGATTTCATTGTATTAATTTCAAGAATGCAGGAAAAGAAGTCATAAACCCCTACTCAAAATATCTAGATGGTAAGAGATGAGCTACGTGAAGAAGAACCTAGTGTGAATATTGTAACTAGGAGTGGCGCAACAACTGGTGAGGATAAAGGAAAGAAACTTCATGCAGATATCTAGATCCGAAAGGCACCTAAAAAGAAATAAGGGTTTAACTTACAGATGGAAAAGGAGATCTTTGTAGAAGCTAAGAAATATTTCATAGAGATGAGTGCATCAACATCAAGAAAGCATAAGGACGTGGCCGAGGGAAATGAGTCTGTGAAGCTGAAACCCTTCTTGCAAGCTTGTATTAAATTGTTTCACAATAATAAGGTCGTTGATAACCATCAAGCTTTAATTAATAGTTGTGCCAAAAAATAATAGCCCCAGATGGAGCAAAATTCTCGCAATAATATCTACAAGAACAAGAGAAGAAATGGTCAGGAGATGCGCCTGACTACTCAGATAGCAAAATTTGAAATGGACCAAGTCATTTTGGATCTCAGCTCTGATGAAAATTTCATACCAAAGGAGACTTGGCAGAAAATGGGAGAACCTAAGCTGGAATGGTCTACAATATAGCTGCACATGGTGAATTATCAAAATATTATACCAATGGGTAGGCTTTTTGGGGTCATAGTTGATATCGAAGGAGTTAAGGCGTTGGTTGATTTTGAATTTATTCAGATTTTTGATGATATAGATCCATACCCTGCACTATTGGGTCTATATTAGGCAATTGACATGGATTTTATCATCAATATCAAGCGCAAAAGTATGGTATTTGAAAAAAATGGAACCAGGGTTGTGGTCCCACTAGATCCAGCAAAAGGAGAAACATATATAGAACCAGTGTGTGCATAAGAGGATTTTGATCATATCTACAAACTAACTATGAGAGATGAATATTGGATCAATCCCACAACAGATGGTCGGCTTAGCTAGGATAGAGATATTTCATGCCACTCAAACTCAGATGAGGAATTGGATAATTGGAAGAACCATTTGCATGAAGTCTCTACATTGTGCTGCAACTGAGTCGCCATATATCTACGGTGCATATCCTTAGAGGTGTGGGAACTACCTTCTTATGATGGTATAGGTAGTGTCACTTGTTTCTTATATCAGTTCGAAAAGGTTGTTCCAGAGACACAACGGTTCAATGCACTTGACTTAGCTTCGCGCTCAACTTCAACCCGCTAGTGGAAGACACACAAGGACAACTTGGCGAATTGGGAAGAGTGTACCCATATGATGCAAATACGATTTGGAAAACCCAATACCCGATTGGAAGGAACCTATGCAGGCAAATAAAATCCATGCATAAATTTATCCAGGTGGACTACAGCTTGAGGAGAAGAGTTGCATCGAGGATGGTTGCATACATTCGCCCATACTTTGAAGTCAGATTCATATGAACTAGTACCTAGAGGTTGAGCTACGACGAGGCACGATGGAATAGGTTGCGATACAAGAAATATTTGTGTTAACATTTAGTTTTGAGAGTGGATTTCCATGCATCAGTACTTCCTTACACAAGATTCAAGATGTAGTCCTTGACATGACATAGACACTATACGCGTGAGCCATACAAACATGGGATGCGCAGATGAAGGATATCGTTGACTGTCAGAATGTGACTATTGAATATAATGAGGAAGACCCCAGAAACATCAATATTCCCAAGTTTGAAGGTCAACACGCAGTTGATGGGCCATTGCTTGAGGTGCCAAATGTGACTGAACCCGTGAATATTATTCAAGTCAACATATGAAAATAAGAGCAACCTAATATTTCCAAAATCGGGGATTGTTGGGATGAAGATACAATAGCTAAGGTTGCAGATCTGCTTGCTAAATATCAGGAATTATTTCCCACAAATTTTTCTGAGTTGAAAGGTATTGTTGGGGATCTTCTTTGATGAAAATCACTCCGAAAATTGATGCTAGACCTATCAAGTAGTTCCCTTATAGGTTGAATCCTAAATACAAACAAAAGGTCAAAGAGAAATTGGAGGAAATGGTTGTTGCAGGGATCATTCAACCAGTAGGAGAATCAAATTGGGTCAACCCCATGGTGGTTCAAGAAAAGAAGACCGAAGGAGAAATTAGGATTTGTGTGGATCTATGCAAGTTAAATGATGCTTGTGCACATGACCCCTTTCCAACTCCATTTTCTGATGAAATATTGGACAATGTGGGAGGGCAGGAGGCCTACTCTTTCACTGGAATATTTTCTAGATACCACCAAATAAGAATCCTGCTTGAAGACATAAGTAAGGCAACATTTTTGATGGAATGGGGATCATTCCAATACACAGGAATGCCATTCGGTCTTAAGAGTGTGCCAACAATATTCTCACACATGGTGGTAGTTGTGTTTAAGGAGTATATACATAAATTCTTAGAAGTATATTTTTATGACTGGACTGTATTTGGCTTAGTAAAGAAGCATGTTTTAAATCTTCTCTTAATGTTGGATACTTGTCGAAAGCATCAGATCTTGTTGAATCTAATGAAGTGCATACTCTTATATGTCCCTTTCGGGATTTTTCTAGGTCACATTGTCTATCAATAGGGGTTGATGGTTGATCCTGCTAATATTTCTATTATTGTCAACCTGGAGGCTCCCACAAATGTGAAGTAGTTGCACTCTATTTTAGGACATATTGGATATTACAAAAAATTTATTCGAGGCTATGCATTGATTACTGCGCCGATGGAAACATTGTTGAAGAAGGATGCCTATTTTCGCTGGAATGAGGATTGTTAGAAGTTTGTACTACTTAAGGATAAAATGGTCACTGCGCCTATAATGGTATTCCTAGACTGGAAAAATGAATTCCATGTGCATGAGGATGCTTCATGTATCGCGCTAGGTGTTGTACTCGCGCATCAAAGGGCCGAAGATATTGATCACCCAATTGCATTGGTGTTGAACCTTAGAATTACCCTCTCTTTGACATCTTTTCTCATATCTTTCCCTTGCTTTCTCATAAGATCATAGACCCCAATCAATGATAAAAGCTAGGTTTTTTCTTAAGGATGCATTAAAATGATTTCCATGTTATATTTTCATGTTCTTGATATTTTGATAGATTTTTGCAATTTAGCTACATAATGCAACCTATTCTGCAGCTAACTGTGGATTACGTAGCTACTGTCATGGTCTAGAAGGTTCCAGGTGTCAAATGAAGAATTGGGCCACATGGGTGTTTCTAGAATCATCTCTACATGGATTCTATCATATTCACTCAGTCAAGATCGACAAAAAAGTAGGCCTAAGATCATGGTCAAAGTACGTTATCTGAAAGAAACAGGACTCTTGATTTGATCTATCATAGAAAATCAAGGGCCTAAAAGTCCTATTGCAAGTCTAATTTGAATTAGCCACCTATAGCAAGTTTATCTCACAAACAATTATATTATTTTCCTTGAAATATTTGTTGTAAAAGGCCGAGAAGATAGTTAAGAAATTAAGTGTTGAGTTTAAGCTTTTTGTTAATACTCTATATCAAGACTTCATTTTTATCATAATACAAAGTTCATTTTTCCAATGACTATTTAAGTGCATCCTTAATGAGCTAGTAGTTTAGCCAAATCAGTTGCAGAGGGCCCCACTGGAGGAGGTTTTTCATTTGTTGTTTTTAGTTCACTTTCCATTACTCTATTTTCTAATTAGGTTAATGTTCATTCCAGTTTTTGATCAATAACACAACATTAAATCAAAATTGTGCAGCCTTGCTCTTCTAAGATATTTCGTGAAGATAGACAAACTTTGTTTTCAAATCGAATTAAGATTGAAGTAATAATATTACACAGTTGCCTAGTTTCCTTACTCTTTTGTCATTCATTTCCTTAGAACAGAATTTTCAATTAAATATGTCAATGGATGTTTTCAAAATCCATTTCAATATATTGATCCTAAAATAAATGGTTAAATGTCTAATTCATACAGTGGTTTAATTTACTTTGCACATTGTTATTTTCTTTCTAGGAACTTAGAGACTAAGGCATAATTGACTTCTCACATAACATCTCAAGAGGGTAACACTTCACATTGAATGTTGCAGAAAGTCAAATATACATTAGTTGTTTACAATTAATTTTACATGCTTTCATACTTTTCTTTCAGATCCTCACTTAGTTGCATCACTGATATTCCTCAAATTCATTCTAAAATAGATTGATTTAATCATGTTTCAAGATTGAATGGTTGAATGTTTAATGAGTGCAATTATTGAGTTAACTTTTGCAGACTTAGTTTTCTAGTTCAATAGGTTTAATTGGTTACTTAACACTATCTCAAGAAGATCACACTTCATAATTGAATGTGGAGTAACTGAATATACATTATATGTTTTCCTTTGCATCCTTTGCTTACTCTTTTTAGTACATTATAAGTTAAAAGTGCAGAAAATTACTTAACATCATCTCAATAAGGTCATACCTCATAATTAAATGCTGGAGTAACCAAAAGTACATTAGTTTTTTTCATTTTTTTCTTTTACCTAAGACAAGCACTACAGTTTCAATCTTAGTTTTAGAATTAGATCCATGGAATATAACTAATGATAAGATAAGATAGAAGCTCTATTTTCCAAATTAGGTCTTAATTAGCCAATAGTTTTTGTTTTATTTTTATGAAAATTAGACTAACTAAGGAACACTTCCTTTTTCTTAAAATTCATTAGATTCATTTAAATATTTTTATAGTTTTAGGTTAAACATTCTTAGACATCAAAGAACAAAACCCCCCCAAAAAAACATAAAATACAAAACAACGAAGTAAGAATTAGGTTAACTAAGCACATACAGTGCACCACACTTCATTAGTTTACAAACCTTGGTTGATAATTAATGAAATAAATTTAAGACATTAAATTGACTAAACATTTTGGCGTCGTTACTGGGGAAGTGTAATTAGGTAACCTCATTTCCTACATCTAAAAAAATGATATGCGTAGAGAAAGAGACTTTAGGGGCATATTCATAGATAGAGGCAAGAGTTTAATCCCTAAAACACCACTCACTCCACCAAGAATAAGAAGTGATACACCTCCATCTAAAACTCATATTCCATATTTCACTAGCCATAGACTTCCTGAAGTTCTAAGGTCATAAATTCGATTAGGAGGATCCCCTACTTCATCTACTGAGGCAGTCTTAGAGGAAGAAGATCCCAGGTCTCCAACAGAAGGAGTAACCATTTTCACCTCTACGGGAGAACACATTTTAGCTGAAAAGTTAGAAATTCCTAGTGGAGAGGAAGAAGAAGAACCTTTCTTCAACATACCATTTATAGAAGAACTAGAGGAGGAGTATTTAACCATATAATTTGACTCTTATATCAGCTCTGAAGAATCTATAATGGCAGGAAGAGGAGAAGAAATGGAAGGAGAAGGATAAATTCTAAATGGAGAAAATATAATATTTGGAGGAGATAGAGGTAGAGGTAGAGGAGGAGATAGAGGAAGAGGTAGAGGAAATTTAGGAGGAGGCAAAAGAAATAGGGTAATTGAAAGTTCTTTTGGATTCCCTATAGTTGATGAAGATACGAATGCAACCATGAAAAATATCTCACCTTCTATCCTCCCAAACTTTCATGGACTAAAAAGTGAAGACCCTGAAACATTTTTTTTTGAAAATGAAATCTTGTGCAGAACTTATGATTATTTACAAGACTCAAAAACCCAAATTGTTTCCTTCAACATTGAAATGAGAAGCTCTAAAATGGCTCATGAGTCTAATCACTCGGTTTATTAGGATATGGAATGATAAGAAGAGAGAATTTTTAGAAAGGTATTTGGATTATTTCATACCTATTAATCACAAGGATGAAGTATTTAAAATTATGCAAAGAGAGGATGAGAATTTGGAAGTTTTAATTGAAATATTCAACTACAACATAAAAAGAGCAAAAATGGACACTCTAGATCAAGATACTTTAAAATATATTTTGTTGAAAGCTATTAGATATGAGTGGATATACATCCTTAACATCATGGGGAAGGGGGGCATCTCTCAACTCCCATTTCCTGATATTGGAGAATTATGTATTCATCTCTCAAGAGGAAAATAAAAAACTGGGAAAGGTCCAAGAGATCCTGCTCTTGCTAGGGTAAATAAATTTGCAAATGGAACAGTGAGTAGGGCAGAAATTGGAAACATGCTTGATGAATTTAAAACAAAAATTTTAGGGAGTCTTAGTGAACATATAGACACCCTTAAGTTACAAAACAAGCAGAAAGCCGAGACTGATGCTTTAGCAATTTTCTATCCCAAATACAAAAAGAAGTATGCTTTAAAAGAATGTCCTCTTGATGCAAAAATCATAGAGACCTGTATGATTTGTTCAAAAGGTCATGAGACTAAGAGTTGTCCTTCAATTCCTGGTCTTAAGGTTTTTTTTCAAGAAGAAACAACTTCAAATACAACATAATCTATTTGCTTTATCTCTAGAAAACCATTGCAGGGGCCACAAACTCAAGGTTTTAATAACCAAATGCATACTCAGCCCCCTCCAAACTGGAATTCTTGGTAGCAACCTTGGTCTCAATCACAATATCAATCTCAACCTTGGGCTCAAAGAATGAAAAATCCCTATGGAATTTTCTCTCAATACTATCAATATCCTCCATCATATCCAAAATATTCTCCTCAAAAAATTCCTCAACAAAATCAACAACCCCAACTCCAAAACCAAAACCAAAATCCACAACTCACTACCATTCACTAAGGTACCAAATCAGTTACCTGCCCAACCATTACCAAAACCCAACAATAAAAATCCTCAGAATACATATATGATAGAAGGACAATAATTTCCAACCTACATGATTACTCCTCTAGATATTAATGATTTCCAACTTAGATCTAGTAGGATATTTGAAAAGAAAATTCCTTTTGTAGTCATTCAAGAACAAGACAATTTTGAACAAGATTATCTACAGCACAATAAAAGTTTTGAAGAAGGAACATCTCTTCAAAACCAAAATTCTGAAAAGGAAAAATAAAAAGAACTAATAAAATCAACTCCTATCATAGAGCAACCATCAGTATCTACTTCTACACTTATTTTTCCTGAAAGATTACAAGTTGATAGAAGAGTAGAAAAACATATTATATTGCCTAATTATGATTTTCTAGATGAATTGAAAAATGTTTGTATCAAAATACCTTTTCTACAAGCCATCAAGGAAATTCCAATTTTAGCTAAAATAATAAAGGAGTTGAGTATGAAGAAACAGGGAAGAAAAACAAAAGAAATAAAAAGAATTCAACTTGTAGGAAAAATAGCAGACATAATGATTGGAAAAATTTCCATTCAAAAATATTTAGATCCAAGAAGTCTAGTTGTAAAAACACATATCAATGGAGTTGAAATTCCAAATACATTGATTGATTTAGGAGCAGCAATAAACATCATGAGCAAACAAACCATGGAACAGCTCAAGTTTCCTAATCTTCTTTATACACATACATTACTACAATTAGCAGATAGATCTGTAATCAAGCCATATGGTGTGTTAGAAGATATTACAATGTCCTTATATTCTTGGGAGTACCCTCTTGATTTTATTATCTTAACCCCTAAGAAAAATCTAGGAGGAAATCCACTTATATTAGGAAGACCTTGGTTGGATACAGCTGATGCTTTCATTAGCTGTAGATCTGGTGACATGTATATTTCTGATGGTAACTGAACTAAGAAATTCACTTTATATCCTCCAGCAAGAAAAATCACAAAAATAGATGACAAAGAATAGATTGATGATGAATATTATATACAACCTCTCTTTACTATTTCAACCATTAGTGAAGATAGTCAAATCTTAAATACAATAGAAAATTTTGAATCATTTCCAGAATATGAACATGATAAAATTCACGAAAAATAAAATATTGAATATTTTTCATCTAGGTAGATGTCTCTTTATTCTATGGAATAATTTGGTAGCTCTACAGCTGAAATATTTCTAGGGAAAACCTTGAACATAAAAAATAACTTGGAAAAATTACAGCAGGAAAAGTTAATCAAAACATTACAACAAAATTCTTCTTCATATACACGGGAATACACTGACATGAAAGGAATTAGTCCTAAGACTTGTATACATCACATCTACATTGAGGAAAATTTCAAACCTATCAGACAACCTCAAATAAGGATGAATCCAAACCTTAGGGAAATTGTGAAAGAGGAGTTGCAAAAGTTGCTAAATGTAAACTTCATTTACCCAATTTCAGACAGTCAGTGGGTTTCCCCTCTAGTGATTGTGCCTAAAAATAATGGTAAATGGAGGGTATGCATAGATTATCAAGAATTG
Organism: Pinus albicaulis; assembly: GCA_034641835.2. Lineage (NCBI taxonomy): Eukaryota > Viridiplantae > Streptophyta > Pinopsida > Pinales > Pinaceae > Pinus > Pinus albicaulis. The sequence goes on from JAXQQM020082733.1 coordinate 93,849, forward strand.
AATAAAGCTACCCTAAAATATCATTTTCATTTACCCTTTATAGATCAAGTGTTGGACACATTAGCAGGTAAAAAGTATTTCTCATTCCTAGATGGTTTTAGTGGTTACAATCAAATTCAGGTAGCACTTGAAGATCAAGATAAAACCACATTCACTTATCCATGGGGGACTTATGCCTACCAAGTACTTCCTTTTGGATTGTGCAATGCACCTGCAACATTCCAAAGGGCAGTACTACGAATTTTTTCTAATCTAATACATGATTGTATAGAGGTGTATATGGATGACTTTACAATTTATGGTAATAAATTTGGAGAAGCTTTTGAAAATTTGGAAAAGGTTCTTAAAATATGTAAGGAAGAAAACCTTTCGCTAAGCCATGAAAAATGTTTCATGATTTTACAGAAGAGATTGTCTTAGGACATCACATTTCAGGAGATGGAATTAAAGTTGAAGTCATCTCAAAACTATCAATTCCAAGTTGCCAAAAGGATGTTAGAAGTTTTCTAGGATTCAAAGGGTATTATAGAATATTTATAGAAAATTTCACCAAAACAACATCCCCTCTCTTCAAACTACTCACCAAATATTGTCAATTCAGTTGGAATCCTGATTTCCAATTAGCATTTGAGACTTTAAAAGCAAAAATTTCTGAAGCACCCAGCTTAAGAGGTCCAAACTAGAAACTACCTTTTCACATTTCAATAGATGCTTTAGATGCACCTCTAGGAGTTGTATTAGGACAAAAATATTTGATCCCCTATGCCATATATTACACAAGCAATAATTTGACTCCCACAGAGTTAAATTACATTATAACTGAAAAGGAATTCTTAGTTGTTGTTCATGCTATTAACAAATTCAAAAATTATATAACAAGCTATGAAAACTTTGTTCATACAGATCACTCTGCAATTAGATACTTAATGAATAAATCTATTACTAATGGCAGAGTTACAAGATGGTTATTACTCCTGCAAGAATTCAACATTACTGTTCTAGACCGACCTGGAAAACAAAACACAGTTGCTGATTTCTTGTCTAGAATTCAAAATATCAAAGATGGCACTCCAGTTGAAGATAAATTTCCTGATGAATATATTTTTTCAATAACTACTCAAACTCCTTGGTTTGCAGATATTGCTAATTACTTGGTTAAAGGAAAATTACCCTCACATTTTATTTCTAGAGAGAAAAGAAAAATCATTCAATTAAGTGCAAGATACTCATGGATTACTAATGAATTGTATAAGACAAGTCCAGATCTCATTATCAAAATATGTGTTCGAGAAGATGAAATGCCTGAAATTCTTAAAGCATGTCATAATGAACCTTGTGGTGGAAACTCTGCTGACAAGAGGACAACCTATAAAATCCTTTATTTAGGATATTATTGGCCATCCATCTTCAGAGATGCCAAAGAATATGTCAAAAGGTGTGACAGTTTCCAAAGGGTAGGGAAGCCTACTCCTTCAAATGAAATGCCATTACAACCTCAGGTACTCATTGAACCTTTTGAAAAATGGGCCTTGGATTTTGTTGGACCTATTAATCCTCCATCTAAACAAAAGAAGTATATTTTGGTATGCAATGATTATGTCACTAAATGAGTAGAGGCTAAAGCATTACATTTTGCTAATGAAGGATCTGTAGTTACTTTTCTTTTTGATGATATATTCACTTGTTTTGGTGTTCCAAGAGAAATTGTAACAGATATGGGAACTCATTTTACATCAAAGGTGGTGAAAAGGCTTCTGGAAGATTACAAGATCAAACACAGAAAGTATACTCCTTATCATCCATAAGAAAATGGTCAAGTTGAATCTACCAATAAGGTGATTGAAGGAATTCTCACTAAGACTGTACATCTACACATAAGATATTGGGAAGAAAGGCTTCCTGAAGCCTTATGGGCCTACAGAACTACATGGAGAAACAAAACAGGACATACTCCATATGAACTTGTCTATGGAAAGAAAGTCATGTTCCCTATAGATTTTCAGATCCGAACCTTCAAGATGGCAGTCCAATTGGGACTTGATTTATCAGAAGCACAAAAACATAGATTGGAGCAACTCAATCAACTAGATGAAATCAAAAAAGATGCAGTTCAAAGAACCAGTATAGTCCAGCAGCAAAGAGCTAAATGGCATGATGAAATATTCCCAATTAACCATTACTACTTGGAATATTATAACTGCTCCAATTTTTGAAATAAAAAGTAGGAAAGACAATAAAACATATCCCAGTGTGAAAATGGATTGAAGTAGGAGGAAAAAATAAAGCCTATTTGGTGTGAAAGAGGGGAAAAACAATGATCTAGCTACTGTTGACCGAGTCAACAGCGCTGTCACAAGAGGAGGGAAAGTTACTAGGGCAGCGCAGTTTTGAAGGAGGAAACTTCTCAAGGAAGTCACATCACCCATGAGTGGGGCCCAAGATGGGAAAGCTCACCAAGGATAAGAAGGAGGAGATAGTAGCAAAAGGATTCATTCATGTATTAATCTTGTCTCAATCTTATGACTGATTGCAAGCTTCATTTGTTTAGCCGGAGTTGCAGCACTATTTAGTGCAAAGTAATTCTCATGCAGGAATTCTATCTTGACCATTGGTATAGCTAATTGGGAGATCTAAGGAGGAGGCCCTGAGTTCAATTCTCATAATTTATCTTGAGGGAAACCATTCTCCATCCTAGATAGTGCAGTCACTTCTAAGGACTGCATTATTTCTGCAGTAGCTGCAGTAGCTGGGGTTGCATCTTTCCATTTGTGCTTGTTTCAGAGGAGGAGGAGTCTATTTCACTCCGGGAGATCTATTGAGGGAGGCCTTGGGCCAATTATTGTATTGTTTTGTCTATTTCAGATCATATTTTGTTTTTCTATGCATTGTTGCTGGGTACAACATTATTTTTTGCAGAGCTACTTTTTATGTTGCTATTTTGCCGGAAACCCTTATCGGGGCATTCCGAGGTACTTGTAAAAGAGGTCTAACCTCTCATTTCTGATTCCATGCTTAATGAAAGCTCTAGATATGTATTAAACTATCATTTTCTATAGATTCCATAATAAAAATAACACTGTTGCAGTCTCCGGCATTTCTATTTTATGAAGCAGTGGGATTGGGGTGCTTTTATGCATGTATGAGTTGGGAGATCTGTTTAAAGTAGCTAGAGTGATTTGTTTTTGATTCCATTATATATTTAAGCTACGCACAACATATATCATAGGATCCAAGTCCCGGTCTCCATTATTTTTTCACTGGTTTTCTTATACAGCGTCCTCACTGGAGATATTGCAGAAATTCTTGAAAAGGAATATTACAGTCAGAGCTCTGATCTTAGCTCATCTTGTGGGGGGGAGATTTATCTTCAGCATGGAGAAGGAAGACATCTCCAATCTAGTACTTCAAACCCTACAGTACATTGCAAGGGATCTTAAAGAGATGAGACATGAAGAAGACTCTTTAGGGTTTTGCCATGAGGAAAGTAACAACACTGCAAATGGCATGGGGCATCCAGTTGCATCACAACGCTGCACCATGCCTTCATTTCTAACTGGGGGAGATAAGGAGTGCACTATGGGGGAATATTTTGAAGAGTATGAACTCCAGTCTCAAAGGTTCAAGGAGCACTTGAGCTTTCAGGAGATTTGTCAGATCAAAGATGGAAGGAGGATTAATCCTCATCAAAAGGAGGAGGAATTGATGCAAGGATCATCCCTACAGTGCAGTATGGTAGGGTTCTTCTTTCCCACATTTGATGGGACACCTAAGTGCACAGAAAAAGCTTGGGTGGAGAAGTTGGACACATACTTCCAGCTCAACAAGGTTTTTGAGATAGAAGCCATCAAGATAGCCGCGCTACACCTAGAAGGGGAAGCTCAAGATTGGTGGTTTCATGGAATGACCACACTTGGTCATCAGCTTTCACCAAGAAGCTAGTGGAGAGGTTTGATCCAAGGGATCCAAAAGGCCACTTTTCCAAGATAACCAAGCTCAAGCAAGAAGGAGATCTTGAGGAGTAATTTGTTGAGTATTTGTAGTTGTCAGTGATGGTATCCAACCTCACTATGAGCAATAAGGTATGCATGTTTTTGAATGGGATGGTTGAACCATTACAAGGGTTGGTCAAATCTACTAAACCAACCACACTCCTTGAAGTTGTGGAGAAAGCTAGAGATTTGCAACACATCTTGCCCAGGGCAAGAACTTTCTTGCAGAAAGAGACTCACTCAAGACCAAGGGAGGAAATCCATGTTCAAGATTTGGAGGGGAAATGTGTTACAGGAGGGACACATCATGTAAATACCTTCTCAAAGAAGGATTCCAGCACTGTACAATCCATGGAAGACTTTGCTCCAAGAGGGGGGAGTTGTTGCAACGCTAAGAGGAGTCCCAGCATTTAACTCTGAGGGTGAGAGGCACCACTGCTGGGCAGAGCTCTTATTGATAGAGAGTGGAGCCACCTACATAATTTCCATTACGCACAGCTAGCACAGGAGAGAACTCCATGAGAAGTTTGAGGGATTTTCATTGTCCTGAGGAGCTATGATTCTAATGTGCTGTATATGTCTGCACCAACTATTATTATGGGACTCCATAAGCATTGATGTACTAGCCTCTGGTAGATATTCCAAACACCAAACATATTGATCTAAAGTATTAATCACTTGGGAGAGTTACTACTAATCGGAGAGCCTGAAATAGAATGGACAAGAGGAGGATCAAAGAATGTAAGTAATCATGGTAACACATATGCCCTCTTAGTTATTTCAACACACGGATGGAAAGTGATCCTAGGTAGAGGGGATAATGCACAATGAGTGACGATGGCATCGTAGGTGAAGGGCAAGGATTCACCAGTGAATCTAGACGTTCAAAGATCTCTGGATCGTATTCTTATAGCATTCGGAGATATCCCACTGTGGACCTCCTAATCAGGTTTGTTACACCATTGAGTTGACCATGAACCAAGCAAGAATCACCACTCTTTATGAAAACTCCGCCATGCCTAGATGAGATTGAGCATGTGCAATTTCTTAGCTTCAGTATTATCTGGCCCAGCACTAGTCCCTTTTGCTTCCTCAGTGGTTTTGTAAAATAAAGAAAGATGGCACACATACGGAATGGATTAGGGCTTTGAATGTTAAGACGAGAAGAATGAAATTACACTCAGATTTTATGAACCTGGATGAGTTGAGGGATCTAAACATTTCAAGATTGATTAGAGGTTCCTGTATCACTTCAACCATAGAGAGAGCAAGATCTCTCATGACAACGCTCAAACATCACTTACAATAGCTTGAGTTTCTGTAATGCCTTTGATCGACTAATGCTCTAGGCACATTTTCCAACATCAAAATATAAACCACATCTTTCCATGGTCATTTGAGGATGTTTGTATTGGTATTCTTTGATGATATTCTTATCTACAGCCACACTTGGGAGGAGCAGTTGCAGCATATTGAGACAGTTTTGCATATCCTCAAGGAGCAGCAATTTTATGCCAAGCTCTCCAAATGTGAATTTTGCCTCACAGAGATGTTGTATTTTGGGAACATCATAGGAGTGGATGGAGTGATGGTACATGAGGAGAAGATCCAGGCTATCAGAGATTGGCCTGAACCCATAAATTTTACAGAACTCAAAGGGTTTGTGGGCATATGCACTTATTACCAAAAGTTTGTGAAAGGATTTTCCCAACAAGCAGCACCACTCACAAAATTGAAAAAGAAGGGAGCTTTCCATTAGACACCTACAGTGCAGAGGGATTTTGATAAGCTCAAAGAGGTAATGAGTAGTTGTCTTGTTTTGGTTTTACCTGACTTTTCTCAACCTTTTGTGCTAGAATGTGATGCATCAGGTGAAGGTATTGGGGCAGTCTTGATGCAAGGTGGGCATCCTATAGCCTTTGAGAGTAGGAAGCTTCTCCCTCATGAGAGGCTGTACCCCATCTATGATAAAGAAATGTTTGCTATCATGCATGCATTAGCCAAATTTATAGCAATACTTGGTGGGGAATAAGTTCAAAGTGAAGACTGATCATAACAGTCTTAGATTCTTCCTTGAATAGAGACAGATCCAGGAAAGACAACAGAAGTGGGTGAGAAAAATCCAAGCCTATGACTTTGACATAGAATATGTCAAGGGGAAGAGCAATGTAGTAGTTGATGCACTATCCCGGAGGCCCACAACGCTGTCTTTGAGGGGCATGGACGCAGATTGGAAGGCTCAACTCTTAGTTGAGTATTACAAAGATGACTTTGCATGTGAAATACTTGATGGGGTGGCATCGGATGAGAGGTTCAGAGTGATGGATGAGGTTATCTATTACCGAGACCAGATCTTCTTGGCTAAGAATTCTAAGCTCAAGGAGAAGATCTTATTGGCTTCACATGATTCACCAATTTCACAAAGACTTACAGATCTATCAAAGAGAGATTGTCATGGAAGGGTCTCAAGGAGGATGTGCTATGGCATGTCAAGGAATGCACCATTTTCCAACATAATAAGGGAAATTGCACTCACCCTGTTGGATTGTTGCAACCACTTCCTATTCTGGATGGGAAGTGGGAAAGTATCTCTATGGACTTCATCACCGGCTTACCGATAATGCAGGGTAAGGAATGTATCTTTGTTGTTGTTGATATACTAACAAAGTACTCTCATTTCTTTGCCATCTCTACACATTATACTGCTTCACAGGTAGCTGAGCTCTTCTTCAGAGATGTATTCAAACTCCATGGTCTCCCAAGGACCATAGTGAGTGATCGGGACAACCGCTTCATGGGTGGCTTTTGGCAAGAAATTTTTTGATTAGTGGGGACTGATTTGACTCCAAGCACTAGCTATCACACCCAAATCGATGGACAGACAAAGATAGTGAAAAAGTGGCTAGAAGGCTACTTGAGGAACTATGTGGTAGGGTAGCAGAAAGCTTGGTTGCGCTGGCTCCACTTGGGAGAGTATTGTTACAGCACTACTCACCATATTTCTATTGGCATGACTCCATTCCGAGCCTTATATGGGTATGAGGCACTCTCACTTGCTGATGTTATGTTTGGGGAAAGTAAATATCCAAGGGAAAAGGATTGGATTCAGGAGAACCAAGACATACTCAAGGTACTTAAAGACAACATTGCCACTGCCCAGAACTAGCAGAAGATGTATGCAGACCGTGGTCGGATAGAGAGATAGTTTGAGGTGGGAGATCTTGTCTACCTACGTCTTCAGCCTTAAAAACAGTCCACACTCAAGGAGAAGGGAGATGAGAAGCTCAAACCACGTTTCTATGGGCCATACAGGGTGGTCAAATGTATCGGTAAGGTAGCATATGAGTTGGAGCTTCCTAAGGGGAGTAAGATCCACAATATCGTCCATGTCCCTTGCCTCAAGAAGGCCATTGGGAGGCATGTAGTTGCCAACATGGAACTCCCCCCTATTGATGATGAGGGTCACTTAATCTTGCATCCAGAAGCAATCTTAGACACAAGGGAGAGGCAGCTGAGAAACAAGGTCATCAAGGAATATCTGATTCGATGGAGGAATCTACCAGATGAGGATGCCACTTGGGAGGGAGAGAAGATATTTCAGCATCCTTCTTTACTGTTGCTTGTGGGCAAGCAAATTTTGAGCGGGGAGGACTGTAATATTCCCAATTAGCCACTGCTACTTGGAATATTATAATTCCTCCAATTTTTGAAATAAAAAGTAGGAAAGACAATAAAACATATATCCCAGTGTGAAAAGGGATTGAAGTAGGAGGACAAAATAAAGCCTCTTTGGTGTGAAAGAGGGGAAAAGCAATGATCTAGCTACAGTTGACCAAGTCAACAACGTTGTCACAAGAGGGAAAGCTACTAGGGCAGCGCAGTTTTGAAGGAGGAAACTTCTCAAGGAAGTCACATCACCCATGAGTGGGGCCCGGGATGGGAAAGCTCACCAAGGATAAGAAGGAGGAGATAGCAGCAAAAGGATTCATTCATGTATTCATCTTGTCTCAGTCTTATGACTGATTGCAAGCTTCAACTGTTTAGCCAGAGTTGCAACACTATTTAGTGCAAAGGAATTCTCATGCGGGAATTCTATCTTCACCATTGGTATAACTGATTGGGAGATCTAAGGAGGAGGTCCTGAGTTCAATTCTCATCATTTATCTTGAGGTAAACCATTCTCCATCCTAGACAGCGCAGTCACTTACAAGGACCACATTATTTCTGCAATAGTTGCAGTAGCTGGGGTTGCTTCTTTCCATTTGTGCTTGTTTCAGAGGAGGAGGAGTCTATTTCACTCCGAGAGATCTATTGAGGGAGGCCTTGGGCCAATTATTGTATTGTTTTGTTTATTTCAGATCATATTTGTTTTTTCTTATTGAGTGTTGTTGGGTACAACGTTATTTTCTGCAGAGCTACTTTTATGTTGTTATTTTGCCGGAAACCCTTGCCGAGGCATTCCGAGGTACTTGTAAAAGAGGTCTAACCTCTCATTTTTTATTCCATGCCTAATGAAAGCTCTAGATCTTTATTAAACTATCATTTTCTATAGATTCCATAATAAAAATAACGTTGTTTCAATCTCCGTCATTTCTATTTTATGAAGCAGTGGGATTGGGGTGCTTTTATGCATGTATAAGTTGGGGAGATCTGTTTAAAGTAGCTAGAGTGATTTTTTTCTGATGCCATTCTATATGTAAGCTACACGTAGCATATATTAGAGGATCCAAGTCCTGGATATTACACATGATAAGCATATCAAGGAGAAGAAGTTTCAAGCAGGGGATTTGGCACTTTTGTTCGATTCAAAATTCAAATATTTTCAAGGAAATTTTCAGACTCATTGGCTTGGGCCATATGAGATTGAAAAATTCTTTGATAATGGAGTAGTGAAGATAAGGACAATAGATGAAAAAAATGTACCTCTTCTTGTGAATGGTCATCAGTTGAAAGTATATCATAAACCACTTACAAAAGAAGAGTTTGTCAAAATTTTACAAGATAATATTGATATGAAGCTGGTGAAGAATAATTCTTCTTCTTCACTAACTTAAAGTAAAAGGGTGGAGGGACCCATAATCCTCAATATGAATAAATATCCACTTTTTGTGTGTGAATGCGGATTAATTAAGCCTAGATCTACATGATGAGGTAGCTGAGAAACTAATAATGTGAATGGAATTAGAGATCATATTTCATTAATGAGATATATCATGGAGGTTGACACAGTCAACTAAGATCTTGAAGAGATAAAACAGAAGATCATGGAGCATTCATGATGAGATGATGGAGGAATTTTTGCAATTAATGCACACAAGATGAAGAGGGTGTACATTGCACCTAGACATGATGGATGACTTGGATAGACAACGCAGTCAAACATGGAGGATATTTTCCACATGCACAGCGTAGTTTATATGAGGGCCAAGGCATGGGAAGGCTCAAACACTATATAAAGAATATGAATACATGAATGAAGTTATGCTTGAGATTATTGATGTTGAGGATCTATTTAGATCTGGAATTTTCATGTGAAATTCCATTGCTTTCTTGGGATGTTTAGCAAAGATTGCAAGTGTTGTTTAGCACAGGGTGTTCCTGGTCAAGAATCCCACCTCTTTTATTGAGTAGCTCTTGAAAGAGTATTGTACTTCATTCTACATCAGTCATTATTGCCACTTATATTTTCCTAATTTCTGCAGAACACTCATATTCAAAAATTGCAGATTTCTGAAGATTAGTTTGGAACGTGGAAGTTGTCTTCAATATTTTAGCTGAAGAACTGGTGAAGGTTTATTCCTATCACATTGGCCTTAAATATCAAAATTCCCAGAGCTTCATTTCAGATCTGGCATCAGGAAAAAAATTATTGACCTCCTAGCAGCAATAATCCCTTTAGGAATTATGCTGTCCATTTTGTAGATCTGAAAGGAGGAAGGAAGTTGCTAGCATTTCAGTTAGTAATCCTATGAGGGATCATCCCCTCACCTTTCCATCAGTATTTCTATCAGCCTGGAGTTTATTGCATCATTTTAAGGAGGCATAGAGCATCTCTTTCCCTTAGAGCTTAGTTTCTATGAGCATATGTGTTGTAGCAGCTGTAATCATCATTGGAGGATTGAGAAGCTAGATCTAGAGCTTCTAGCTTGTAGATCTTAATGAGGGATCAACCCTTGAAGGTTAGATCTGATCTTGTGACATATTTCAGCCATGTATTTTTCAGATCTAGGTTTAGATCTGTAATCCCAGTAGATCAAGGATCAAGCCCTAGGAGGGTTATTTTCCAAAGTTGTAGATCTGGAAAATCCTTCCTAGGTTATCTTGGGAACCCATCACATTGGCCAGATCTTGAATCTTGGCATCATAAAAGCTCTTGAGCTCGCTAGATCTACATTTTCCTTTGAAACATTTACATGTATATCAACAACAACAGGGAAAACACAATATTTCTTCTGTAAGCTCACTAGTTACGTAGTGCTAGTTGCAACACCATTGTAGGGTGATTCCAGGCCTTCTCTTGGGATAGATATACTCATTTTCTATACATTGTGTAATTGATTCATCTCCATATAATAAAATGGCTCAGCTTCTCTATATATTTTGATGTTGTCTTGAGATTTATTGTTTACTTATTTTCAGTTCTTATATTGTGTTTAAGTATTACTGCATTCTCCCTTTTGGGATATTACAATTTTCCATTTTATTTTCTGTAATAAGTAGTGACACAAAACTACATTCATTGCAGTTCATAATTTGCAAATTTATTTGATTTTACAATCTCATTCCAAGTCACTCCACTTTCATTTCATTCCAATTCACTCCACTTTCATTTCATTTCACAAGTCATTCCACTTTCATTCCATTTCACAGTCATATTTCATTTTCCATTTCATCTCGCATTCATATTCCATAACCATACTTCATTCTTTTTACAGAGTACATTCTGCAGCTGATTGTATTCTGCAGCTGATCACGTTCTGCAGTTGATTCCACTCTGCAACTAATTTGATTTTGCAGCCACTTCAGCAGTTCTTACACATGACGACTGCAAGGAATTTAAGGATTATGTTTTGAAGACCAACATGCTAAAAAGGGTACCTAAGGAACAACACCAAAGAAAACAACAAATGAAAAGCTAATTTCTAAAAGGTAAAGTGCAAAAATTTATTTTAAATAGCAAGGTTAAAACATGAAGTATGTATAATATGAACATTCATATGTTTCGTTGACAACTCATCATTTTATTTGATTGCAATCCCTTTCATACTACATATCAGCCACATCCTCCATATTAAGTTGCATAACGGTTCATAATTAACTCCCTCGTTGATGACTAATGGTCACGATCTATGACGTGACATAATTTTCTACATTTCTCCAAGACCCCTACCATCTATTTATTTGTACAAACCCTCCATAACCCTCCATCAAATCCACAACCAATTCATTTCATAAAACAGAGGGGTAATTTTGAAGGTTTAAGAACTCTGCATAGTAGAAGGATGGGGCTCATTGTAAGATCAAAACCGGTGGGAGAAAAGTACATGGAAGGATACCCATAGATCAAATAATTATTACAGAAAGTTGGATGGCTTAGGTTCATAGAAAAATTCAATGGTTTTCATAAGGAAATTACAAAATTCTTTGTTTGGTCTTTTGATGGAACCGAAGTAGAAATTGGAGATATCCAATTTGCAGTGACTAATTCATTCATGGCCGAGGCTACAGAACTTCCAAGGCATGGTGAAATATGGTTCAAAAATAAGGAGTTCCATAGTGAATCATGGAAATTAATATTGAAAAACCCAGGTATGGATGTCTCTGTGTTTATAAAATATATCCCCAGTTCAGCTCTTAAAAGTAAATGGAGAAACATGTTATTGGTTTTACAAAAAATTATCACTTGTGAAGGAAGGTTTGGTTGCATGTATATCTACCATATCCTTTTACTGATGAATTTCCTAGAAAATGGTGAAATTAATCTTCATTTCTTTCTGTTAAATAGTTTAAAAAGGATGGCCTCAAATGTGCAAAAGAAAAAATAGTTCATAGGTACCACTATGCATCATCATGGGTCGGTGAAGATATTGATTGAGTTTCATTTAAAAAACATAGGAGATAACTAGGAGGATTTCCTTATTACAAATATTTTTCAAGAACCACTAGAGTCACCAAAAGAAGATAATGTTAGAAGAAGTATAAGAAAGAAAACTGATATAATTGTTGAAAACAGACCTGAATCCTCATTACAGAAGAATGATGAAAAGCTAATATTTGAAGAATTGACAGAAATCATATATAAAATCAAGACAAAAGGTAAGATAAGAAAGATAATTAAGGTTACAAATGAGGAGAATGAAAGTCCTACAAAATTGAGAAGGAGCTCTAGACTCCGAGGGTCTATGAAGAAAACATTATCAAAAGGGACAGAGCTTATAAATTTAGATGATGAAACTCCAATACCATCTCCTGTTAACATTTCTCTTGCACATAGTTCTCAAAATTCTCATATTCATCATTTTGAAGGTAGCCCCACCAGAATATCTCCAAGTATAGACCTAGTTCAACAACAAATATATGATTATGTAGAATCACTAGAGAAGAAAAATGCATCAATAAACCCAGAACCTTCTGTCAATCCACAAGAACCTCTAGTTGATGCTCTTAAGCAGGATATTTATGAACTAGAGATATTGAACAGACATATCAAACAAGAGAATGAGGCCTTGAAGTAGCAAAGCAAGTTGGACAAGGTAATTCATGACAATACCATTCTGCATCTAGGTCTGTGGTATAAGAAAAACATGAAATTGAAAACAAAGAACAAGTTAGTACATAGAGCAGTCACTAACCTGAAGTATAAGCTTCTTATGAGAAGGCCCAGGATGATAGTCACTTCAAAGGTGAACAAAAGAAGGAAATTGGATGTGCTAGTAGAAGTGTCTGAGAAAATGCAGTAGGGAAGAATAAATCACATTTTTTGCAAATTGCATGAGGACATGTAATGATTTTGCAGTGGGGGTATGTTGAACCTTAGAATTACCCTCTCTTTGACAAATTTTCTCATCTCTTTCCCTCACTTTCGCATAAGATCACACACCCCAATCAATGATAAATGCTAGGTTTTGTATTAAGGATGCATTAAAATGATTGCCATATTATATTTTCATGTTCTTGCTATTTGGATATTTTTTTGCAACTTAGCTACAAAATGCATCATATTCTGTAGCTAACTATGGATTCCATAGCTACTCTCATGGTATGACAGGTTCCAGGTGTCAAATGAAGAAATGGGCCACATGTGCGTTTCTAAAATCATATCTACATGGATTCTATCCTATTCGCTTGGTCCGGATCAACAGAAAAGCATGCCTAAGATCATGGTCAAAGGTGTGGTAAAAATACGTTATTTGAAAGCAACAGGACTCTTGATTTCCTCTATCGGAACAAATCAAGAGCCTAACAGTCCTATTGAAATTCTAATTCGAATTAACCACCTATAGCAAGTTTATCTCACAAACAGATATATTATTTTCCTTTAAATATCAGTTGTAAAAGGTCGAGAAGAAAGTTCAAAAATTAAGTGTTAATTTTAAGCTTTTTGTTGATACTCTATATCAAGACTTCATTTTTATCATAATACAAATTTCATTGCCAGTGACTGTTTAAGTGCATCCTTAACGAGCTAGCAGTTCAGCCAAATCAGTTGCAGAGGTCCCCTGCACTGGAGAAGTTTTTTCATTTGTAATTTTTAGTTCACTTTCCATTACTCATTTCCTTAGAACATAATTTTCAATTAACTATGTCAATGGATGTTTTCAAAAGCCATTTCAATATGATGATCCTAAACTAAATTTTTAAATGTCTAATTCATATAGTGGTTGAATTTACTTTGCACATTGTTATTTGCTTTCTAGGAACTTAGAGACAAAGGCATAATTGACTTCTCACATAGCATCTCAAGAGGGTAACACTTCACATTGAATGTTGCAGAAAGTCAAATATACATTAGTTGTTTACAGTTAGTTTTACTTGCTTTCATACTTTTCTTTCAGATCCTCACTTAGTTGCATCACTGATATTCCTAAAAGTCATTCTAAAAGAGATTTATTTAATCATGTTTCAAGATTGAATGGTTGAATGTTTAATGAGTGCGATTACTGAGTTACCTTTTGTAGACTTCACTTAGTTTTCTAGTTCAATAGGTATAATTAGTTACTTAACACAATCTCAAGAAGATCACACTTCATAATTGAATGTGGAGTAACTTAATATACATTAGATTTTTTCCTTTGCATCATTTTCTTACTGTTATTAGGAGATTAGAAGTTAAAAGTATGGACATTTACTTAACATTGTCTCAATAAGGTCATACCTCATAATTGAATGTTGGAGTAACCAAAAGTACATTATTTGTTTTCATTTTCTACTTTTACCTAAGACAAGCACTGCAGTTTCAATCTTAGTTTTAGAATTAGATACATGGAATAGAACTAATGATAAGATAAGATAGATGCTCTATTTTCCAAATTAGGTCTTAATTAGCCAACAATTTTTGGTTTATTCTTATGAAAATTAGAGTAACTAAGGAACACTTCCTTTTTCTTAAAATTAATTAGATTCATTTAAATATTTTCATAGTTTTAGGTTAATCATTCTTAGACATAAAAGAACAAAAACCCCCCAAAACAACATAAAATACAAAACAATGAAGTAAGAAATAGGTTAAATAAGCACATACAGTGCACCACACTTCATCAGTTTACAAACCTCAATTGATAATTAATGAAACAAATTTAAGAAATTAATACTAAACAATTGGCAAGCAGGAAATTTTCAAGTGATGAACACAACTATTCGACAACAGAGAGAGGGGGATTAGCTATGGTCTATGTGCTACAAAATTTTCGTCATTTTTTGTTGGGAGGATATTTTAAGATGTTTACAAATCACTCTGGTTTGAATTACCTATTCAATAAGCCTATGTTGAGGGTGAATATTTGTTGATGGCTCTTATTATTTCAGGAGTATGATTTTGAGGTGATCGTGAAGCTAGGGAGGTTGAATGTAGGTACAGATCACCTATAGTGGATAAAAAGTGGATAGGAGCCAATTATTTTGGAGGACGGATTACTAGACGCGTAACTATTTTCCATTAAAATATTCAATGACCACTTCACATATATTATCCACTTTTTGAACACTGGTAGTGCGACTACGGATTATACATTTAAGCATAAGAAATAATTGGTCTTGCGTACAACTGATTTTACTTTTATTTCTAACCAGTTGTATATGATGGGAATTGATGAGATATTGAGACGCTATGTGCTAGAGTTTGAAAGATAGAGCATCCTAGTTGAAGCACATGCAAGGGTTGCAGGAGGTAACTATGTAGGAAAACTAATTTCACATAAAAATTTTAGGACTGGGTTATGGTGGCCTATTGTACACAGTGATGCAAAAGAGTACTGTCGCACTTGTGATGTGTGTCAGAGAATAGGGAAACCATCATGCACAAATTAAATTCCATTGCAACCACAAGTGACTTCGTAGGATTTTGATAAGTGGGCCATTGACTTTGTAGGACTTATCAACCCTCCCAGAAAGAAGACTAATGCACACTATATCATTACTACAACGAATTATTTAACTAGGTGGGTGAGTAGTTCGAAAGGGCTGGTATTTGGCGAACCTGTTCATCCTAGTCATCTCTATTTACAAAGAAAATATTCGTAAGCCCCCATTCCAAAATTTTGTTAAATTCCTTGATATTCCCAGTAGCTTGCATATGGTAGGGAGTGCTCTTATTATGATGAATTGTAAAGTTGTGTAACAAAACCCAAATTGTTTCATTAATAAAATGAGAAACCTAATCACTTGTCAGAAGGTGAGGACAATCAAACCTGGTAATAATATGCTCAAAAATAAATCTAGCGGTTGTGTCCACAGTGCAATCCTTGACTAGGAACACTTCTTCCCAACGGGTAAGATAATCTATGGCAGTGATGATATAGTAGGCATGTGAGTGGTGATCGAGTGGACTGATGGGTCCAATAATGTCGCAAACCCATTTTTTAAATGTGGCAAGTGCACGTACTAGGTGTAGAGGCATCTAATCCCTCCGATAGGGTCAACCAACCCATTGAAAAACATCACATGCCTTTGCGCAATCCTTCGCGTATTTAAAAATAGTTGGCCACCATAAGCCAACCTGTAAGACCTTCCTAGCAATAGATTTACCTCCAACATGCCCTCCTGCGATTCCAGCATGGCACTCCCATAGTATTCCTTCACGATCATGATCAAGGATACATCACTGCAACACTTGATCGAGCCCCTTCTTATATAACTGTCTTATAATCAATTGATAGTCAGCTACAAGAAAAACCAAATTACTCCTTTTTGTTGTAGTATAATTAGATGGGCATTGCCCTATTGTGAGAAAGGTAGCAATTTCCTCCAAGTATTCTGGAACAACTTCAATACGAAACAAGTGGGAATCAGGTAATGCATCATCAAAATATCCTCCCGACTCTACTACTTCCAACCTGGATAGGTGGTCAGCCCAACATTTGAACTCCCTGGCATAAAAATGACTCCAAAAGTAAATTCTTGAAATAATAGAAACCAACGACAAATCCTGCCATCCAACATAGACTTGTTGACTAAATATTTTAATGTTGAATGATCAGTGAAAAAATTAAATGGTCCCCCCAGCAAATAATTTTTAAAATTATGGAGAGAAAAAACCATCGCCAAAGCTTCCCATTCCGTGGTAGCATAATTATTTTTTGCATTAGAAATTTTTCTGCTTGCAAAGTAAATTAGGTGGTCTAAGTTACCCTCTCATGTTTACATCAATATAGAACCCAAGACAATCTCTGATGCATCCACATAAACATGGAACTGCCTATTCCAATCTAGATAGACTAATATTGGCACACTTGCAAGCCTTTATTTCAAAGAATCAATGCAACATTACATTCATCAAACCACACATGCCATTCATATTTCTTGAGAAGCTTCTCCAAAGGGGCCCTAATAGAAGCATAATTGTGAATGAATCTACGATAATAATTTGTATGGCCCAATACATAATGCAAATGTTGAATAAAGGTGGGAGGTGGCGTATTGAGAATTACCGAAACCTTAGATGGATCCACACATACTCCCTCAAAAAAAATATGGGCCAATAAAGTTCCAAACAACACGACAAAAATGCATTTATTTAAATTCAATGATATCTGGATTTTTCGACTTTTGGATTGAGGGGTCTTGACCCAGGTTTAGAGTTTATGGATAAACCAACAAACCCTCCAACTATTGGCCCTTTCGGCAGTAATTTTCTTGCGCATACCAAAGTCTCACCCGAAGCAGTAAAGGGGGGGGGGGGTGTTGTAACCAGGTTTCCACATCCTTAGAGAGAAAATAATGAAGTGGCTCTTAGAAAACCAAATGCAAACTTATATTACTCATAAATAGATGTGCACAAAAATATACAACAAAATCACAGAGAATGTGAAATCTTTAATAGAATAACTCAGAGTTGCAGATAATCATAACCGACCCATATCCAGATCTTAACAATGCAAATACTTCAGAAAATCTATCAATAATCAATAAACATTCATAATCATAATAGATATCTTATGTGTGATAATCAATAGAAAACAATGTGATATTAATAGAACATAAACAGTAACAACTCAAATTCATAACATAAGAAGTTCACCAAAAGTCGTCCTTTCTATTAGCTCTAGATATTTTCAGTACACAAGACTTTCAATACATCAACTTTCCCTTACAAAAACCTTCTGTGCACACAACTAGTAGAGTGTTCACACAACCAGGACTAGGTCTTCGCGCACACAGCCAATGGGAGCCTTTCAACCCATCCCAAACAACATTTATAACGTATTACAGATGCATAGATCTCAAATAATTTTCTTAGACTCAGTATATCTATTTATATTTGCCTAGTTCACAAATACTATTGTCTCAAACCATGTTTTGAGGCCCACAGTTTACCCTTAAACCCATTTACATCAAAATTGGGGACTTTGACCCACCCCAAAGCCCCTTGAATCCATTGCACATCATGCACATACAAAATTATACAAAATTACATAAAAAATTGTGCCCCAGGGGACCTCACTCCAACAGGCCCCCAACACAAACATGTGACTCATCCTAAGTCACTAAGGCACCTGCTCCTTGAGCTTAGCCTAAAGCGTGCTGAAATGTTTTTTAAGAGGGAGCGCTAATTCCAAAATCTTCGTTGCGGTGACCTGCGCTTACTAAACTATTTTTTTAGTGGTAGACCCTTCAGTGGCCATTTCGATGCTACGCCGAGTTTGTTGGATGGTGTACAATGTGTTGTCAAGTGTCTAAGACAATTGAGGTGCTTATTCTGCCCATGGTTACATGTGTTCTTTTAGTATTTTTTCCTTTCGACATAGATCTTCAATCTCTATTTGAATTGTTATGCACTTTTTCATATGAGCGATGCCATGTGTGAGAACCAATGTGGGCGCCACTGTCATGATTTCCTCAAATTTATTCTCCTTCTAGTGGAGGGAGTCATGCAACTGCTGTACTACTGGATCATTTTGGACTGATGTCCAAACACTCATGGCTTCGTCAAGAAAATTGTCACATTAGGTGACCACAATAGCAATACTATCTTGTGCTTGTTTTACTTCAGCTTCTCTCTGCACGCGAACCTTTGGTGGCGTCTTCGGCTGCAACTTGGTTTTAAGGTTTGAAATCCGCTGCACATATTCTGTCCTTACTATTTTCACCTTCACATGTGCTGCTTTTACTACAGCAACTAAGCTATCTAGTTTCTCTGCAGGCGCAGTTGTGGCTAGGACAGCTGGAATATCTTGGCATACTTGGTAAATTTTGGCCTCTAGCGCAGTGAACTATGCTTTTGCTTCTCAGAAAGATTCCTCTACTCTTTTCTATTATTGATGTGCTTGCTCAGCCTTCTGTTGTGCATCTCTTGTCTACGTATGTGTGGTAGCCTCTCTTTACTAAATCTTGTCCATGATAAGATATAATCTGCCTACAAGTAACACAGAAATTTTAATATGAAGATCACCTGATCCTATGAATTGGAGACGCTGGTTGGCATCCATCTGAATAGATGTCAAAGGGATGTAAACAAAGCGACCATCCCTAGAGGTTGGTAGAGCAACATCTATTGGTTGCGCGCTAGTCTGAATCGCCTGAGCTATGCTCTCTTGAATCTGGCTCGCTTGTACTTTTAATTCCTGCAGCCCAACTTGTACAAGTTCTAGCTCATACTTGTATTGAACCTCCATGTCTATCCAATGATCCTCAGTCACAGATGTGACAGTGTTTGATATTTCATTTAGGTCATCCTCTCTCTGCATCAGGACCTCTTGCCTTGCCTTTTTGGAACCTTTCTATTTTTTCTGCGATCCTCCAGTGTCCTAGGAGCTGCGCTTGGTTCCTTTGGAAGTTTCAGCTTCCCCTATCTCCTTTGGCGCAGATCCATTCTTTTTTGGCACTGTTGCAGTTTCTATAATCTCACCAGTGGTTTTTGGGGTTGTTTATTTTTTTGTGACCTTCTCTGTAACGAGCTCTGTAAATTTTTCAGTGACTGTCGTAGTTGCTTTCTCCGTTTATTTCCCTGTCAGATTGCGTGGCTTCGTTGGGGTGGCTGGTGTTAACCAAGGCGGAAACCATTTTGTTGTTACTCTAAGTAAATCATCTCCAATCACCAGGTATGTTAGCTCATACCATAATCCCTCTATAGGAACATTGGCGCAGATATGGATATTATGAAAGGTGGCCTTGAAATTCGCTACCATCTTGTACTGATCATACAAGGTAGATGACAGTCGGAACTTTGACTACACTGCTTGGTTCAAGGTAGCATCATACAAAACCCCAAAAAATTTGTTTTCTTTGGTGCACACCGGGTCTGAGGAGTTCCAAAAGGTTGTGTAGCATGCAGCTTCGCACATTTGTGGCTCAATATTTGGGAACTGAGTGTCTTACGGGGTCCTCCACCCAATTAGCGTAATTAATAGTAACAACCAAGCATACTGGAAATGCTTTCCTTCCTCCTAGGCCTCACGTGTGTTTTCTAAGAATTTTTTACAAAGGTAGCTAGACCAATTGTAAATCACTCACTTTTCACATCATCCTGTCAACACAATGACATGTGTGGGCACCTCCTTAGGTCCACATCTACACATCATCTTCCAGGCTAAGATGATCGTACCAAAATGCATTGCGGGGTCATTTATTTCATCAACTACAAATCTATGTATCTTCCTTGTAACATTGTATTTATTCTTAATTTGATATGCAACTGTCTTCTCCTACACCTTACCACCAAAGTCAGCTATAGGGTCAGCTCCCCTAGCAGGCAAACCCTTCATTCTATGGATCCACTTAGAATCAATGGGGATGCACTCTCCCAACCAGAGAGCGTCATCATTCACTAAAGCCAACAATTTTCTGACACATATATCACTTATGGGGTTGCACCCAAAATTAGGGATCTAAACCAAATTGAGCAGGCATACCTTGTGTAGACCTAACATCCATCTTTTAGGTTCGAGTCGCACAATGCCTCCTTCATATGTATTCTGGTCCAGGTATATTTTTGGCGTAAGCTCTGGGAATGTAATATTCCAAAATTAGCTTTCAGCTAATTGGAATATTAAAGTTTTGTTTTGTCACTTAGATAGATGAATAAATGGGTAGGGAGATCCATAAATCTCTTTAGTAGGAATAAAACCACTTCTTATGTGAATGTGGCTCATCATATCAGCTGAATAAAGCACCCTTAGGTGTGAACAGGTGCTATAGTATGTGGATAGGGTCAAAGCTAACCAGATCAACAACACTATTATAGAGATAGTGGAGGATTACTGGAGGACAGTAGAGTCATTTAGGAGTGTTGTATGCATGGGAGTAGCTCCTTTAGTGAGTGGACCCAAGGTGAGGAAGCTCACCAAGTATAAAAGGAAGAGGATGGCAGCAATAGAAGACAATATTTGGATTATTGATTTTGTGGTCTTGTATGACTATTTGCTTGCTTCAGCTGTTTAGATAAGTTTGTTGTGCTATTTAGCACAAGGGTGTTCCCAAGTGGGAATCCCACCCTCATCCTTGGGGGAATTCGAGTCCATACTCAGGAGAGGTATCTTGAGCATCATTTCCACCATCCAACATTTGGCCAAGCTTCAACCATCATCCACAACATAGTCTCTTCCAGGGTTGTGTTTTGTTGCAGGGTTGCAGTAGTGGAGGGTTAAGAAACCCAATTTCTGAGCTTGTTTTCCAGTGGAGGGAGCAACACTTTATCTGGGAGGCTAGAAAGGAGATTCCTTGAGCTTCATTTCATTATTTATCATCAAGCTAGGTAGCTACCATCAGCTACAACATAGTTTCCTTCAGGGACTGTGTTATTTCAGAGAGCAGCTGCAGTAGAGGGTTTAGTGCCCTAGTTGGAGGAGTTAGATTTCCTGTGAGGGAATCAACCCTTCATTTGGGAGATCTATTGGCGGAGTCTCAGCTATTTTCTACATCATATCAGCCACCTCCTATCAGTTTTCCAGTTATAGTGATTATTCATCCCTAGGGCCATATTTTACTATTCTTTTATTTTTGGTATTTTCGGAAACCCTTGTTGGGTTGTCTTGGAAATGTGTTTTGGAGCTTAGATCTCTATTCTCGGCACTTTTGGAGCCTTTTATCAGCATGTGTGTGTGTGTGTGTGTGTGTGTGTATATATATATATATATATATATATATATATATATATATATATATATATATATATATATTTCCATTTTCCAGCTACAACTATTCTCTCATAGACAATGCAGTTATAACATTTTGACATTTCATGTATTAGCAAAATTTCATATTTAGATGTATTCTTTCATGGGAGGCTTGTTTGCCCAGCTTGAGTGATATTTTCCTCAAGAATTTGTACTCATGTTCTGCTAATAAAAATAATGGAATGGCTCTATGGTTATCTCATGTTTTGATCTATTTATATTTCTGCATATTTCTAGTTTTATGTCCTATATTATTGCTTTTCCCATTTTGGGATATTATAGTGGTATAAGAGAATAGTCTTGGCTCAGCCTGTGAGACATAATATATATGTCATCAAAATAGGAAGAAGCTTCTCATAGAAAGGAGAAGGTTTACAGAAGAGACAAAGGAAAGACTCCATTATCAGGAGAAATGAAGGGAAAGGAGTTTTCAAAGATTCTTCTCCAAACTATGTAGGGTATTAACAGAGACATCAAAGAGATGAGGATGGAGAGATATACAAATTCTCCAAAAGGGTTTGTACATGAAGAAAGCCCCGTAATTTCACATTATTGGTGTGAGCATTCAGCCTCACAATCAGTTCCACAATGCTCTACCATGCCTACATTCCTAGCAAGGAAGAGACTCTTGGTGACTATATCCAAGAATATGAATCTCAATCTCAGAGGTTCAAAGGTCATCTAAACTTCCAATGGTTTTTTCAAATCAAGGAGAATAGAAGATCCAATAATCACAATAGAAGTAAGGGGTGCATGCAACATAATTTGGGTAGATTATTTTTGCTTACTTTTGATGGGTCACCCAAGTGCACAACTAAGGCTTGGGTAAAGAAGTTGGACACCTATTTTCAGCTACACCAAGTTTCAGAAGAGGAGGCTATTAAGGTATAAGAACTGCACCTTGAATGTAAGGCTCATGATTGGTGGTTTTATGGTTTTTCTTCATTGAGTCATGCAAATGTATCTACTTATGCAGAGTTCACTAGGAGGTTAGTGAAAATATTTGATAAAAAATAGAAACATATTTTGTTAAGATAGCCAATCCCAAGCAGACAAAACTTTTTCATGAATTGGTAGGATCCACTAAACCAACTCCACTTCAGGATGCTATTCAGGGGTTTATAGATTTGCAAAATACTTTTCCAAGGGTAAGAGTCACACTTCAACAAGAGCTCTCTTCTCAAGATGAAGACATGAATATTCCTCCATCAAGAGAGGACCAAGACAAAGGGTCTCTTAATGATGATTAGGTATTCTCAAATAATGATGAGGAGGAAGAGGAAGAGCTGGAAAGAGCCACCAACGATGTAACAGTAGGAGGAAATCCACCACCATTTGAAGAGGGAGATGAAGCAATTGCTTCAACTAGAGGAGCCCTTGTATCCTTGCAAGAATTTCCAAAGGATATAACATATGGAGACCATGATACAATCCAAGAGTATCATGTGGCAATATTGATAGATAGTGAGACTAAACAATGGAGGAAGTGTGTTCCGGTATTGACTGCAGTTTTGAGGACACACACCATGATAGACCACTTCTTTGTGGTCAATACTCTTGACACCAATATGACATTGGGTGTGCATGGGTTGATTAAATTGGAGAAGGACTCTTTAGACTGTGAGATCTTGTAGATGGAAAGAGAATATGAGAAGGATGGCCAGCATCAGGTGATTAGGGGCAGACACACCTATCCATTTCAAGAGGTTTATGGACAGAAAAATAAGGAGGTTGATTTACACAGTGAAAATAGGAAAAATCAATCTACTTACATATGCAATCTACTCTAGACATTGATGTCTCATTACATGGAGGCATCCCACCAGGAAGGCCCCCTGATTGGAAGATGATCAAAGAGTTCTCACAACGTGATGCATCCTTCATGGATATGGATGAGGAAGGAGCCTTGGAAGAGGCTAGCACAACATAGAGAGCCTTTGATTAGCTCAAGGAAGGGAAGAGAAATTTTCTGATATTCTCATTTCCATATCTCACTCAGCTACTTGTGCTGGAAGATAGTGATTCAGGAATAGATGATGGCACAAGCATGGTGTCAAGGGGCTACTCCATAGTTTGGGAGTAGCAGAAGATACTTCCACATAGGAGGAATTCTTCTACATAAGACAAGAGGTTATTTACACTCTTTCATGCATTGGCCAAACTCTGGAAGTTTTGGATGGGCAATGGTTTTCGAGAGGAGATTGACCTCCATAAACTTTAGCCTTGTCTTGGGCAAGACCAGCTGCAAGGGAGGGAGAAAAAGTGGGATAGTAGTACTCCTGCATATGAATTTGGCATGGGGCATGTCAAAGAGGAGGGAAAAAAGATGACAAGTGCTTTACCACATAGACCAGCAGTGCTGTCATCATTGAGGAGTATAGATGCATATATGGAGTCCCAACTATTGGTGGAGTATTCTAAGAAACTCTTCACACGTAAGGTTCTTGATGGGCAAGTGACAGATGGAAGGTATATAGTGGTTGATGGAGTCATTTATTTCTAGGATCAAGTTTTCTTGACTAGGGAATCCAAGCTCAAGGAGAAGATTCTATGTGCAGTACATGAGGCACTCTTTTTTGGTCACATAGATTTTAATAGGACTTATCACACCATCATGGAGGGATTATATTGGGAGGATCTCAAAGAGGATTTTCTCTAGCATATCAGGGGGTATGTATTTTACTTGATGGATGAGGAGGAAAGAAACCACCTTGCAAGGTTGTTACAACCACTTCCCCTTTTGGTAGAAGGATGGGAAGTCTCGTCTATGGGCCTCTTCACCAATTTTCCAACAATATATGGTAAGGATTGTGTCTTGATTTTTATTGATCAAATAACCATATATGTACATTCCTTTACCATCCATTTACATTACATTGATCCACAAGAGAGTAAGCATCTCTTTGGATTTCATGGTCTTTTTGGGACTACATTCAGTGATTGGAATGGCCAATTTCTAGAGGGATTTGGGAAAGAATTTTTTTCTTGAGTTATAATCGGTTAAAACCAAATTCCCTTTACTAATTTTAATATTTTCAGAAGATAATGGCAGCAAGAAAGTGGATGGACGACCACTTATCATATCTTGTTTTGAGGCAACTAGGAGCATAACAACGCTAGTCTCACTTGAGAGACTATTGTCACCATCCGCTATGTCATGTGACACTCAGTCTATATTTTCTTTGGATCCCATATGGTGAAGATATTATGTTCATTCTATGTGGCATGGTTTAGGCAAGAGAGGTTCCTAGAACCAAAGAGTGGCACCATGAGGGTCTGGATGCCTTGTGGCTTATTGAGGACCACATTATTGCAACCCAAGTTCAACATCTCCATACCTATCATAAACGGAGAGAGAGACGGTGTGGGTTGAATAATTTGATCTCTCATTTTCAGCCATACAACCCATATACATTGCAGAAGGAGGGGATTGATGGGTTATTCTATGAGCTACCCAAGATGGCTCATTTTGTTTGGATGATAGCATGGGGATTGGAGTTTCTCATTGGGGTTGAGGTCCCTAACATTTTTCATCTCTCGTGACTTTAGGATGCTAATGGAAAGCATGCAGTTTCCCCCATATATCTTCCACTTCTTCATGATGAGAGCCATTTTTTATATCTACCAAAGGCCAACTTACACACTTGGGAGGAGCCATTAGGGCACAAATTAATTGGAGAGAATCTGGTTAAGTGGTGGATACTACTAGATGAGGAGGATACAAGAGGAGGAGAGGATATTTTGTAGTATCCTTACAGTTGCTTGAGGACAAGCAACATTTTGTAGGGGATAACTGCAATATTCCAAAATTAGCTTTCAACTAATTGGAATATTGAATTTGTGTTTTGTCACTTAGATAGATGAATAAATGGGTAGGGGGACCCATAAATCTCTTTAGTAGGAACAAAACCTCTTCTTATGTGAATGTGGCTCACCATATCAGTTGAATAAAGAACCCTTAGGTGTGAATAGGGCCTATAACATGTGGTGTAATATTCCCAAATGGGAAAGCAACAATATATGAACACAAAACTAGAAATAGTAGTGTAAATCAACACATCAGCATTGGAGACTATTATGGAGTCATAAAATTATGTATAATAACAAAAAATCAATACATAATAGTGAGGCATAAATCATATGCAATGAGGCAACAAGCCTCCCATAAGAAATCACTCCCAAATATGAATTGTTGTTACAATAAAAAATGATGGAGAGCAACTACAGCGCAATAATATTAAGCATAAATACAACTGGAGATGATAGAATGATATAAAAATACTAATATAGGCCCTATTAGATTCTAGACATACAAATCTGGGCACTAGATCAGCTTTCCAAGACAACCCAATAGAGTTTCTAGAAAAATGCACACAATGTGCCAATGTAAGTTGCAGCCCTAGGGCTGAAGATATGCAGCAACAACATAAATGAGAATATATGGCTTAAGATGATTTATAAACCTACAACTCTTCTCCAATAGACCCTATGGATGAAAGTATGGCTCCTCCACTGAAGAAATCACCTCCCAAAACAACCACTAAAACTACCCCTACAACTCCTCCCTAAAATAACGCAGATATGGACTGAAACTACGTTGTAGGGGATAAATACTCCTTGGTATGATGCCAAATTTGTCAAATAATCCCAAGGAGCGTCTTTACAGGCCTTCCAATGGATGAAACCTTCCTCCACTACAAAAGCTAGCTCTGAAGACACCCAATATAATCATCCACTACTGCAACCTGCAACACAGCACAATATTCTGCAGAAACTGTGCTGATGAAGAAAGTTGTAGCTTGGAGTTAAGCCTAAGTGTGGAAATGAATTTCAATACTCCTCAAAGAGGCATATTAAGGAAAGATATGGGATTCCCACTCAGGAACACACGATGCTAAACAACACAACATTCTCAACTAAATAACTGAAAAATGCAAGAAATCTAAACATACCACATACAAAATAAAAATAAAAAACATAACCCATATGAATGCCATCCTCTTCCTTATAAAATTTATGAGCTTCCTTACCCTTAGCCCCACTCAATTAGGTCACTACCTCCATGCAATCAATCTCCCTCCAAAACTGCGTTATTCCTCATTAAATGTCCACTCCTCCATAACAACATTGTTGATTTGGTCAAAGTTGACCTATATAACATGTTCCAACCCCGGTTCACACTCAAAGGTGCTTTATTTTTCTACTTAGAGGGTCTCCTTTCACACTTGAAGTGTTTTTATTTCTGCTAAGGAGATTTATGGGCCTCCCTACTCATTTATTCACCTACCTAGTGGCTAAGGTATCCTCCCAAATGTGCAAGTTGGCCTTTGATGGATAAATCAAATGGCTTTCATCATGAGAAAATGGAAGGTCTATATGGAAACCTTCTTGTTTTCCAACGGCCTCCTCAAGGTAGGAGTGATGACAAGCATAGGGGATCTCATTCCCAATGAGAACTCCCATCTCCATGCTATCATCCAAATAAAGTGATCCATTCTTGGTAGCTCATAGAAACAATCACCAATCCCCTGCTTATGTAATGTGTAGGGGCTGCATGGATGAAAGTGAGAGATATGGTTGTTCAAATTACGCTATCTCTCTCTCCATTTATGATAAATTTGGAGCTGTTGATCCTGGGCTGCAATAATATAGTCCTCATGAAGCCAAAAGATACTTGGAATCTCATGATCCCACTCATTGGTTCTAGGAAGTCTTCTTGCTCAATCCTTCATGCATATAGTGAATAGAGTGTCATCACCATATGGGCTCCAAAAGAAACATGGACTAAGTGTCATATGACATCTTGGATGGTGACAATAGTCCCTCAATTTAGACCAGCACTGTTCTTTTTCTTACTGCCTCAAAACATGATATGATAAGTGGCCATCCAACCACCTTCTTGTTGTCATAAGCTTCTCAAAAGCTCAAAAATGGTAGAGGACATTAGGTTTTGGCTGAATATGATCCAAGAAAAACATATCTTGCCCAAAGTCCTCCATAAAGTGGTTATCCCCATCACTAAATGTAGTCCTAAAAGGAGCATGAAATCCACAAATAAGTTTGCTCTCTTGGGGAGAAATGTGCTACAAATGCATGGTAAAGGAGTGCACATACATTGTTAGTTGATAAATAAGCATCAAAACACAATATTTACCATATATTGTAGACAAGTTGGTGAAGAAGTTCATAGATGAGCTTTCCCATCTCTCCATCAAAAGGGGAAGTGATTGAAACAACCTTGCAAGGTGGTTGCTCTCCTCCTCATACATCAAACAAGCTACATATCTCTTGATATGTTGGTGCACATCTTCTTTGAGATCCTCCCAATAGAATCCCTCCATGATGGTGTGATAAGACTCAATGAATTCTACATGTCCTGAAGAGAGTGCCTCATGCTGCATGTATAATCTCCTTCTTGAGCTTGGAGTCTCTAGTTAAGTAGATATGATCATGGAAATAAATGACTCCATAAACCACTCTATACCTCCCATCTATCACTTTCCCATCAAGAACCTTACATGTGAATAGGTTCTTGGAATATTCCACCAATAGTTGGAACTCCCAATATGGATCTAGGCTTCCCAATAATGACAACGCTATAGAAATCTGAAATGAAGCTCATGTCACATCATAACTCTCCTCTTTGACATGCTTAATGCCAAAGCCACATGTTGGAGGATTGTTACCCCACTTTGATGCGAGATCCACTTTCCTTCCTTTGATCAGGTGTTCTGCCCATCACTATTGTCACATGATGCTCCTTGGGAACTTTTTTCAAAGATGTAAAAGTTCCTCTAATTGAAACAATAGCTTCATGCCCATCTCCATGTGGTGATGATTCTCCTCCTGAAGTGACAACATTGTTACTTCATTTCTACTCTTCCTCCTCATCAATGTTTGAGAACACCGCATCAACAATGAGAGACCCTAGATCTTGGTCTTCCCTTGAAGGAGGAATCTCCATGTCTTCCTTTTGAGAATAAAGTTCTTCCTGCAATGGGGATCTTGCCCTTGGCAAGGTATCATACAAATTTTTATCCCCATCATTATAAATCTGAAGTGGAGTTGGTGCATTGGACCTTTCCAACTCATGCAAAGATTTTTAATGTTTATGTTTTTCTATCTCAATCAAAGATGTTTCAAATTGTTTTACATCAAATCTCTTCACTAATATCTTAGTGAATCTTGCATAAGTAGCTATATTTGCATGATTAAATGAATAAGATTCATAAAACCACCAATTATAAGCCTTACCTTCAAGATGCAACGCTGCTATCCTAAGGGCTTCATCTTCTAAAACTTGATGTAGCTGCAAGTATGAGTCTAATTGTTCTATCCAATCCTTGGATGTGCATGTAGATGACCCATCAAAATTTGGTAGAAAGAATCCACCTCTTCTTTTTTTGTTGTGATTGTTGGGCCTTCTATTCTCCTTGAGCTGGAAAAACCCTTGGAATTTCAAGTGCTCCTTGAATCTCCAAGATTGAGATTCATACTCCCAAAGATAGTCACTCAAAGTCTCCTCCTTTGGTGCATCTTCTTCCTCCATATCTCTTGCTGTGAATATGGGCATAAAACTGTGTTGTGGATCAGATTGTGTGGCTGAATGCTCACACCCATCATGTAAAAATATAGGGTTTTCTTCATATTCAAACCCCTTTGGATATTTCCTACACATCTCTCTTCTCATCTTCTTGATATCTTCATTGATGCTCTGAGTAGTTTGAAAAAGAAGCTTTGAGAGCTTCTCTTCCTCCCTTCCTTCAAATACTGGAGTCTTGTCTTTCTCCCTTTTTTACATCTCCTCTTCTTGTCAGAAGATTCTCCTTATGGTGACATATTGGCTGAATGCACAGGCTGAGCCAAGATTATGCTCATTGTAATATTCCCAAAATGGGAAGCAGAAATATGAACACATAGCTGAAATAGTAGTGTAAATCAACACATCAACATTGGAGACTATTATGGAGTTATAGAATTATGTATAAGAATACAAAATCAATACATAATAGTGAGGCATAAATCATATACAATAAGGAAACAAGCCTCCCATAGCAATCACTCCCAAAATATGAGCTTGTTGTTACAATACAAAATCTTTTAGAGAAACTATTGTACTGTAGTCATATTAAGCATAAATACAACTGGAGATGATAAAATGATATAAAAATATTGATATAGGCCCCAATAGATTCTATACATATGGATCTAGGCACTAGATCAGCTTTCCAAGACAACCCAAGAGAGTTTCCGGAAAAATTCACACAATGTGCCAATGTAAGTTGCAACCCTAGGGTTGAAGATATGCTGCAACAACATAAATGAGAAGATATGGCTGAAGTTGATGTAGAGACCTACAACTCTTCTCCAATAGACCCTCCAAATGAAATAATGGCTCCTCCACTTAAGAAATCACCTCCTAAAACAATCATTGCAACTACCCCTACAACTCCTCCCTAAAATAACACAAATATGGACTGAAACTGCGTTGTATGGGATAAATACTCCTTGTCATGATGCTAAATGTGTCAAATAAGCCCAAGGGGCTTCTTTACAGGCCTTCCAATGGATGAAAACCTTCCTCCACTGCAAAACTAGCTCTGAAGACACCTAATATCTCCACTACTACACCCTCCAACACAACACAATATTCTGCAGAAACTGTGCTGATGAAGAAAGTTGTAGCTTGGCCTTAAGCTTGGGTGTGGAAATGAATTGAAATAATCCTCCAAGAGGCCTCTCAAGGAAAGAGATGGGATTCCTACTCAGGAACACCCGGTGCTAAACAACACAACAATCTCAACTAAACAGCTGAAGAATGCAAGAAGTCTAAACAGACCACATATAAAATAATAATAAAATACATAACCCATATGGCTGCCATCCTCTTCCTTATATAAGTTATGAGCTTCCTTACCCTTGGCCCCACTCAATTAGGTAACTACCTCCGAGCAATCAATCTCCCTAAAAAACTGCGTTATTCCTCATTAAATGTCCACTTCTCCATAACAGCGCTATTGATTTGGTCAAAGTTGACCTATTCAACATGTTTCATCCCTTGTTCACACTCAAAGGTGCTTTATTTAGCTCCTTAGAAGGTCTCCTTTCACACTTGAAGTTTTTTTATTGTTGCTAAGGAGATTTATAGGCCTCCCTACCTAATTATTCACCTACCTAGTGACAAAATAATCTATAATATTCCATTTAGATGAAAGCTAAATTTTAGGAATATTACATGTGGACAGGGTCAAATTTGACCAGATCAACATCCTTGTTATAGAGATAGTGGAGGATTATTGGAGGACACCATAGTAATTTACGAGGAGTGTATGCATGAGAGTAGCTCCTTTAATGAGTGGGACCTAGGGTGAGGAATCTCACCAAGTATAAAAGGAAGAGGATGGAAGCCATAAAAGATAGGATTTGGATTATTGATTTTGTGGTCTTTTATGACTATTTGCACACTTCAATTGTTTAGCTAAGTCTGTTGTGATGTTTAGCACAAGGGTGTTCCCGAGCGGGAATTCCACCCTCATCCTCGGGGGAATTGGAGTGCCTACTAAGGAGAGGTATCTTGAGCATCATCTTGACCATCTGACATTTGGCCAAGCTTCATCCATCATCCACAACACAATATCTTCCAGGGTTGTGTTGTGTTGAAGGGTTGCAATAGTGGAGGGTTGAGAAACCCAATTTCTAAGCTTGTTTTCCAGTGGAGGGAGAAACCCTTCATATAGGAGGCTAGCAAGGAGATTCCTTGAGCTTAATTTCATTATTTAGCGTCAGGATAGGTAGCTACCATCAGATCAATTTCCTTTAGGGACTACATTATTTCAGAGAGCAGCTACAACAGAGGGTTTAGTGCCCTAGTTGGGGGAGTTAGATTTCCTATGAGGGGATCAACCCTTCATTTGGGATATCTATTGGAGGAGTCTCATCTATTTTCTACAACAGATTAACCACCTCCTATTAGCTATCCAGTTGTAGTGATTATTTAGCCTGAGGGTCATATTTTTCTATTCTTCTATTTTGGTTATTTCCATAAACCCTTTCTCGGTTGTCTTGGAAATGTGTTTTGGAGATTAGATCTCTATTGTCGGCACTTTTGGAGCCGTGTCTCAACATATATATATATATATATATATATATATATATATATATATATATATATATATATATATATATATATATATATATATATATATATATATATATATGTATGTATATATATATATATATATATATATATATATATATATATTTCCATTTTCCATCTACATTTTTTCTCTCATAGACAACACAGTTATAGCATTTCGACATTTCATGTATTAGCAGCATTTCATAATTAGAAGTATTCTTTCATGGGAGGCTTGTTTTCCCAGCTTGAGTGATCTTTTCCTCAAGAATTTGTACTCATTTTCTGCTAATAAACATAATATAATGGCTCTATTGTTGTCTCATGTTTTGATCTATTGATATTTCTGCATATTTCAATTTTTATGTCCTATATTACTGCTTTTCCTATTTCGGCATATTACAGGAAACTTCTCGGCATCCGCGATGTCCCAATCATCAAAGCAGAGATGCGGAATATTTCGAACATGTCCCCTTCCATCAATACATTCTCATGTATCAGGTGTATTTAGATACCCGCATGCACCTTTTCCAGGTCCTTAGGTGCATTTACAGATAGTTTTCACGGCGCCATATAGCTTGTTAGCCGCGAGAATGGGCCCACTTTTACCACATCATCTTTTTCTTCGTCAATAGTCTCAGAGACCTCTAACATAGGTATCTTCATATTCTCACCCACTAAAGGGAACATCCTTGGGGTCTCCTCTCAGGGATATTTGTGTGTTCCAGATGATTGCCCCTTCTTAGACTTAGAGGGCGCATGCGTTCCCATAATTGGCACTTCAGGTGCAGCAAGGTCATCACTCGGTCTTATGGCTGTCATCTTTTCGGGAATAGCATAACCTAGCGCTTCTCGGCTCATTGCGTCCTTAGACCCTGGATCCAAACCAGACATAGACATAGTAAATGCGGTGGTAATCAAGGAGCTTAAAGCACAGAAATGACTCAGAAATCAAAGGGAACTATTGTGACCCGATATGTCATATTTATACTTGTGGCGTGTCTCCAATGATTCCTTGTGCATTAATGAGGCTTCATTACTCACAAAATGATCCCAAATATGGTAAAATCCCTACATTAAATGCATCATAGACACTTCCAAAAATGGTAATAAATCTTTCTTATCCACTTTGACTATTACAATGGCTATTTTTCGACACCTCTACGACCCAGTCAACCTCCTCGCGCAGGGACCCCACGTGAATCACACTTTACTACACATATAATTTATGGCTAATGATAACCATCTATAGCCCCCCCTCCCCCCAACAGAGGCTTGTTGACCAAGTAATTAAAAGCATATCGAGTAGTGTTAGTCACGTCCCTTAATAATTGCAAAGCTCTCTGGCATTCTTTATCCCAATGGAATGTCACACCTTTTCTGAGTAATATGGTCATGGGTGCGGTTATCAATTCATACCTCGAAATGTGATTCTTGTAATATCCAACAAGGATCATCATGGAGCACACTTTTCTTACATTCGTAGGAAAGGGGATCGGGGTTCCATCGATCGCACGTGGCTCTCTAGATTCCACAAGTTCCAATTGCCTACAATTCACTGTCTCCCTTATCGATGCATTAATAATTTTAGGAATCAAAGATTGATCAATCGTATCAAATCCAATCTCAAAGCTGAATGTGAGAATAAAAATTTTGGGTAGTGCAGACCATTCACTAGTGCCTATATGTAGCTCTGTCTCCAAATACCATTCAGTAGGCACCCTTCCAAACGTATGAATAAACATATGGACCCATTCAGGTCTTGGTTCTACACCCCATACTTGATTCCATCCTGCCAAATGTCTGTGCGGGTCCTCTTTGCCATAGTATACATCTTTCATTTTAATAACTGGACATTCAAACTGCAACCTCATCATGCACGCACATTCCTCCAAATTACCCATATTCTCCTTATGAGTCTCCCACCATCTTGCTAGAGTAGCATGCAAGCCAATATCCAAAGCATGGAATCTCTATCCTTTAGACACAGTCCTTTTGAGCTCTCGTATAAACATGTTTACATCAGTTGAGCCATCACAGTGTGGTAAATCACATACCTTAGATGTTATACATAATAGAGATCAGGTCACATGATTATAGCGCAATGTATACACCTCATGCAATCAGTTTTGCCAATTTTCTAGTTCTTCATTAGAGTCTAAAAAACAAGAGCTATCCTTCTCCCACTTAATATTCCCATCTGTTGTTGGATTAATCAAGTCTTCTTTGCACAAAGTTAGCTTATATATTTTATTGATCTCATCCTCAGCACACACTCATTCAATATATCTTTGGCCTTCTGCAGGATCTAGAGGAATGATTACCTAGATGCCATTGCTTTCAAATTACATCCTCCTTCTCTTCAGATTGATAATCCATGTCAATGGCCCATTCCAACCCTAGCAGCATAGGATAGGGATCAATATCATCTATAATTTGTATGAATTTAAAGTCTGCCATCACCTTAACACCCTCTATATTGACCACAACTTGTGATAGCCTCCCTAAAGGAATGCTCTTCTATTGATTGGCCATGTCAAGTTGTATAGTAGACCACTCTAGCTTTGGCTCTCCCATGTGCTGCCATGTTTTCTTAGGTAAAAAATTAGCATTTGATCCCAGATCTAAAATAACTGGGTCCATTTCATAAGCACCAATCTGCGTGATCATATGCATCTCCCTACTTTTTCTCTTCTTGTTCTTATAAATTTTGTTGACCGTTCGCTTTTCTACCATGGGTTGTTCTTTTTCTGCGTAATTATCTATCAATGCCTGTAGATTTTTTATTGCCTTCCTGTTGTGCAGTAATTTTTTACATGCTTGTAGAAATGGTTTGATTTCCTTATCTCCTCCTACTTCCTTCATTGTTCTACCAGATGTTTATGTACTCCCTTCTGCAAATTATTTATGCGCTTTAGTAAAGGTCTCTTTTGTGCACTGAAGATTAAAGCCTTCTTTGGTTTCAGGTGCTTTACGGTGTATGGTTGCTTTAATTTATCTTCATTGGTAGCTACACCACTCCTAGTAACCACATTCATGCTGGGATCCTCTTCACAAGTTTCTCCGCAGAGCATCTGAAGATTTTGTGTTGGGGTTTGCATCTTATTTTCCTACAATTTAGCAATAAAGACAAGACAATATTCTATGACATGATCAATTTGTCTACAATACCTGCAGGATTGCAGTGCTAGATTTAGAAATTTGTGTGCATAATGGCCATCATCTCCACAGTTATATAAAATGACTTGTTCTCTTCCTTGGCCAGTTGATCCACCTCCTCTACCTCTTCCTCTACCTTGGA
The DNA here is from genome assembly GCA_034641835.2 of Pinus albicaulis. Lineage (NCBI taxonomy): Eukaryota > Viridiplantae > Streptophyta > Pinopsida > Pinales > Pinaceae > Pinus > Pinus albicaulis. Next base: position 129,102 of record JAXQQM020082733.1, read on the forward strand.
ATCCTCCACACCCAGAAGGGGATGCTGGTGATGTAGCCTCAACCTGCATTCTATATATTTTAGATTTATCTAGCATCATATCATAGGTACAACAATGTTTCTCATCATGCCCTAACGACGAATAGAATTTGCAAAATAACTGCTTCAAGTCAAGCTGATACTTTCCAATTCTTGGGAAAGAATCTGTGTCATGTAATCCAACAATTTGATGGAATGTGAACCACACAAGATTCTTCAATGGACTAGGACCTCCAAAATTCAGATAATTGTGGAAGACGAGACATTGGTCTTTATGGTGCCCAGAATCTTTGCATTTTATATTCCAAACCTCTACGCAAAATTCCTTGCCCTCGTCTTTGCGTAGACTTTGAATTTTTAGATGCATGACTTCCAACTTATTTTGAATGTATTGAGTTATAAACAGAATAGGTGTTGGGGTTGGCGCAGATGTGGGAGAAACATAACAATGAACCATTCCTTATGTTGAGTATCATCAATAACAAATCCACCATCTCTGATGGTGTGCTTCAACCTTTTATTGGCATCCCATATAGATTTATTAGGCTCCTGAAAAATATCCTTCATTTCTGTTACCAGCTGCATGTATGACTTAGGCTTATTAAACTACTCTTTTAGGGATGCTTTAATTTCTTCCAAGGTAGCATTAGGGGTTTCTTAAGCGTACCTAATGTACCAATATAATGCAAAATCTTGGAATGTAGTAGTTATTTGTGCCTTCCAAATATCAATATTGTTAACGTGTTGAGCCTTCCATACAACCTCAATCATAAACTAGAAGTGATCAGTATCCTCATTTACAATGCCTTTGAAACTAGGTAACTTCATTGGTACAACCATATCTACTTCAAGGGGATGTGGAGGTGGTGGTGGAGACAGATTACGCAGTGGAGTAGGTGATCTGTGATGTGAGTTTATAAGTGGAGTGGATGGGGTTGGAAACAGACTCAAGTGTTTCTAGTGTGATGACCTTTCTTCTTTAGAATCACTTGAGCTAGTAGTTTTTTATTTAGTTTTTCTATTAGATCTAGGCTTCAGAGTTCTATAAATAAATTTTTTAGAATCTTCGTGGTAAATTCTTCCACTGCGTGTAGTTGGACCTCTTTGATGCATTCATGCAGTATGTTCACACAGACAGCCCTATTCATAAAATAGAATTTTCAACAAAAAATTCAATGAGAATAAGAACTTACCTATAGGGCCTTTGAAAAACCTTCTTTCCGCTTTAGAATAGGACACAAATTGTTCAATGGAAAATTCAGTCACAAATCCTCCTAAGAGGTGATCGATCAATTGATCTACCATGTGGGTGATCTTATTATCAAACTTCTCTACTTTCTGGATCAATTCAGGAGTCCACTCAGTGACTACGTCATCTTTTATGTAGTGATGGAATTTAGATAAGTGCGATAATCACTCCTGTAGTTCGTGTGCAAAGGAGCGAAAAAAAATTTGATGCACTTCTATATAGATATATTTATGTACCCACTGGTCATCATTCAACTTAGTACTTCTATTCTCATGGAGCGTGAATTCAAGGATCCTTCTATCCAGTCACTCTTGTAATTCATTTCATGACGGATGCCACAACATAAAATCTCCCTCAAAATTATCCCGGTCCTGGCAACTAAGCCATTTGTTGGCTTGAGGGGTCCTGACCCAGGTTCAGAGTTTATGGATAAACCAACAAACCCTCCAACTATCGGCCCTTTCAGCAGTGATCTACTTGAGTAGACCAAAGTCTCACCCGAAGAAGTATGGGGGGGTGCTGGAACCAGGTTTCCGCACCTTGAGGGAGAAAATAATGAAGTGGTCCTCAACAAACTGAATGCAAACTTATATTACTCATAAAAATATGTTCGTAGCAATATACAATAGAATATCAGAGAATGTGTAGTATTTAATAGAATAACTCAGAGTTGTTATTTTCCTTAGCGCAAATAATCATAACATAACCAGATCCAGATCTTAAACAATGCAAATACTTAAGGATATCTATCAATCATCAATAAATAATCATAATCATAACAATTATCTTGTGCACGATAATCAACAAAAACAATGCAATCTTAATAGAACATAGACAGTAGCAACTCAAATTCATAACATAAGAAGTTTTCCAAAATCTGTCTTTTCTATTAGATCCAGGTCTATTCAATACACCAGACTTTCAACACATCAACTTTCCTTTACAAAACCCTTCTGCACACACAACCAACGGAGTCCGCACACATCCAGGACTAGGTCTCCACACACACATCCAGCAGGAGCCTTTCAACCCAACCCAAACAACCCTTGCAACGTATTACAGCTGCATAAATCTCAATATCACTGTTAGTGTGAATTATAATCGCAAGCATACCAAAAAAACTCACTTAAGCTATGCACAAAAAAAAACCCTAACGTCAAAGATGGCTGCCAATTTCTTTAGATCTGCAGTTAGTTGACCAAGAAAAATGCTACAAAATCTATATCTATGTAGTTAAAGATATTAAGCAACAAATAATAAGAGTTGCACCATGCATCCAATGAACAAGACAAGAATATTTTTAAAGAATTATTGTATTTATGACACCAGGGAAGGGAACATAGAAAGATGTTATAAGTCCCCCTCAATGGGATGGGTTCTTGTATGTCCTCAATGCTTTAGATCTAAGATATCTCTCTCTTGATGGTGTAGAAAACCCAAACAAAACTGGAACTCAAAGGGAGCTCACAAGAAAAATAGTAGCAAAATATGACAACGATGGAGGATCAAATTTAGACCAAAAGTATAGATCATGACACCAGGGAAGGGAACATAGAAAGATGTTACGAGTCCCCCTCAATGGGATGGGTTCTTGTATGTCCTCAATGCTTCATATCTAAGATATCTCTCTCGATGGTGTAGAAAACCCAAACAAAACTGGAACTCAAAGGGAGCTCACAAGAAAAATAGTAGCAAAATATGACAACGATGGAGGATCAAATTTAGACCAAAAGTATAGATCTAGAGTGATCTTTAAGCAAGAAAATGTAGTGAGTGAATGGAAAAATCTTTTTATTTATAACAAAATATTGAGTTAATCTGGATATTGGTTCATAATTAAAACATTATTAACCAAATCTAGATCCAAATTTTATGGAATATTTTATTATATTTGTTGGGGGGGAAAAGAATTTGAATTTGGTCAAATCCCTTTATTTGTAAATAATAAATAAATAAATTATTTATTTATTATTTTAAGAATGTGATTGAGTAATAATTAAATAAATAGTGATTTATTCAATTATTTATAAATGATTTAGTCAAATTTAGCAAAGAATATTATTTAAATAATTATTCCTAGAAAATAATAAGATAAATAATGATTTATCTAATTAATTTTCTTGTTTTGGGTTAAATATGACGAGGAATATTAATTAAACTGTTGTTTAACTAATTATTTTGTTATCACCCAAAAACAAAAAATTCAAAACATCATTATGTCAACTCTATTTTTTATCATGGTCTCAAAAGGTTTGAAAGTCATTTTAGGATTTTCTTAAGGGTAGGTCATAGTTTTTATAAGTTTAAAGGTCATCATTTGAATTCAAATAAGGTCTTTAGATGTCCACTCCATGATCAATTTCTCACATTTTAAATTGCTGCAATTAGCCAGAATCCTCCGTTTCGTAGCACCGCTAGTTCAAAAAAGAGGTTTTTCACTACAAAAGTGCTAATACTTTCATAGCGCAAACTGTGACAAATACATTGTGGGTGCTATGAAAGCGCGGTTTCTTAACCATCATGTCAATCAAGCCAGAATCTATCAGAAATCCATTAAGAAATGATATGATAAGGGTATGGTGAGTTAGTTAGAGGTCAGATTCAATGTACTTACTCATATCACAGCCATCATCATCAGGATACAGGCATCATTCATTCATAAGGTGAGATTTCAAATTCAAAAAATCTTGCCTAATTCGGTCATTCTAGTTTTCATTTTCCTACACACAGCTGTCTAAGCTCTGAAGTAGTTATGCTAAGCTTGTGGTTGTTCTATACCAAGGCTATCTTCAACATAATCAATCGAGGTTGTTCCATATCATCAAGCGAGGTAGTTCATTTATTTCAAGTGAGGCTATTCATATCTTGATCAACCGAGGCTGTTTTACAGATTCTAGAGAAGTTGACAGGTTTTCAAAGAAGCATGGAAGAGGAGAAGAAAGTCCACAAAGGGGGACATTGTTTAAGATGTGAGCTTGAAAATGTGAAGGCTATAGTTGAGGATTAAACAGTGATGGAGGCTTTTAGCAAAGGAGGTTGTCTCTGATTTTGTGAAAAGCTGCAGGGTTGCCACACTCATGTGTCTAAAGAGTTTGCCTTACACTTCACTGGAACAACTACCAAAATTGGCATGTTAAATGTGCCAGTCACACCTGAGATCATTGCTTTTGTAACATAAATTCCAAGGGGACAATAGACTTTGTTTAAAGGTTTTAAGTTTTACATGGAACCATGCAAGGAATTCATGAAACTCGAGTATGCAGATATGGACCTGAATAATGCAATACCTAGAAGTTTTATCAAAGACACCTATGCCAAGTTGTTTTTTAACATTCAAAAATACTTTACTTGTGAAGGCAGGTACCATAAAGTTTATACTTATCATTTCAAACTACTTCTGTATTTCACAGATATGATATCACTAGATTTTCCCTTCTACTTGCATAAAAGCCTTGCCAAAATGTCTGATAAAGTACAAGTTAAGTCTGATGGTTGTGAAACATCTATGCTTCACCATGGTTTGATAGAGCTATTGGTTTTGAATAAGCTTCTAAAAATAAGCAGAGATTGGTATTCCTTTGTTTATGAATGTATTTTAATTGGAGAACCTAACCCTAGCTAGAAACCCTAAACCTAAAGGAACTCTTTCAACACCAGTAGCAGAGTCTAGTCAACCTGTGATTGCAAAAGCAAAGAGGTTTGTAAAGTTGAAACCAAGGAAATAGGTTGAAGATAGGATAGAGAAGATTAAATTTCTTGTTGCAACAACTCCATCACCTGCAAAATAGAGGTCAAAAGGTGTCAAAGAGGCTAAACAAAAACAAGTGGCCAGCAAGCAAGAAATCTAGAGAGTGACAAGAAGCCAAGCAGTGGCATCAAAGGGAAAAACAACTGTTTTAGGTACAGAGGACAGCCCAGTGATAAAATGAAATTTAGATGACATCCTTCATGTAATTGATATAAAGGAATCACCCATTGTACAAGCTGATTTCGTTGGAGTAGATGAGTAAAAACAGAAAAGGGTTAAGTCAACTAAAAAACTTGAATTTGAGGGTGAGAATGCATCCTTTATCTTTCAAGCAAGGAAGCCTTTGACTAGACATGCTAAGAATCTCAAGGAAGGTAGCAAGGAGATCCAAGAAACTGTTGAAACAGCCATAGTTCTTTAAGAGGTGGTTTATCTCTCATCACCAATAGTGGAGCATGCAGCCAACTAGACAGTGAAGGGAAAAGAACACATGACAGAGTGTGAACATATTGAAGAGAGATTGAAGCTAGAAAAACAAGAGATTGCAATGATGAGAAAGAGGGCCAGAAAGCACAACATTGAAAAAACAGAGTTTAAAAGAATGAAGGCAGCATGGGAAGGCCAAACTGGTTTTAGGTTAGAGATTCCAAACAGTGCAGAACAATTTTTTACATGGACAGTTCCAACCATCAAGGAAGAAAAATTTGTCAGAGTGATCAATACTCACTTGAGAGCCAGTAATAGAAGACTTAGAGATCAAGTGGAGGATTTGGAGCTGAAACTGAAACTGTCTCAAGATAAACTAAAAAACCAAGGTGCAAAATGACAAATTCAAAGGCGAAATCAAATAGAAACTGAAGAATAAACCTTATGAAAGTTGTGTTTTTAGTTCATATGGCTGATTTATTTGATGAAACCTGTAGTATTCTGAAGTTTTGGCAAAATTTTGGTTTGAATTTTGAAGAAATCTGGACAAAACTGCTCACTCAGCAGTTTCGTAGTGCAAACAGTGCAAAAAAGGTGAAATGTGCTACAAAACTTTTGTAGCAGCTTTTTTCACCCTTTTCTATCAATTTTTGAAGGGTAAATGTATGTATTTTGACCTGAAACTTCTAGGGAAGTTTTTTCAAGTGAATATGAAGATAAATCTGGAGAAAGGAAACCAAAATTTTGAAGGCAAATGGGTTAAAAGACTGCGCTACGAAAAGCGCTACTAAACTCTGATGTTTTCGTAGCGCAAGTCTATTTCTGTTGTTTTAGATAGTTTGATGGTGTTTTTTTATAACTGGCACTTAAGGGTTATTTTTGGCATATGTTTTATTCATTTCCTGATAGAAAATAGCTTCGAAGTCATGAGTTAATGGTGATTAGAGTGTCTCAAGAACACAAAGGATCCAAAGCCTTGAAAACAGGGGACAGTTTCCTAGTTTGCAAGAGATCAACATTGAGGTCATAAAGTGCTAGAGCTTATCATCTGGATTCGACCTTATGGGAATACAGTTGGAAAATGATGAAATCTAGTTTAGATAAGGTTGTTATGAGTATAGTTAAGGAGCTTGAGTCCTATTTGTAGTAGTACTATTCATTAGGTTTGCAGCTGTCATTTTGTAATAAATAACATGTCTGATGGTTAGGCAAGGTGTCAAAAAGTAGGAATTTGATGTATCTAGATGAGGATAAGGTTATCCTATATTTTAAATGATCTATAAAGATGAAGAAGTCAAAATGATAATGGTTGGACATTTTTATCAAAAAGACTGTTTTTATTGTAGGTGATTGTTTTCAGTTTAATACAGAATTTCCACTTAGCCAACTCAAGATTCATAAGGAGTTCTAATTTTTTTTGGTTCTAATGGCATCCTTTACTATTCTATTGCAATTTTGTTTGTTTATGTTACTTAAAATTCATCATTGATGCTCTAACTTCCTTCATAGACAAATTGACTGTGTGTTTTACAGTTTCACATGTGTATCTCTAGACTTGAACTTTGATATGCCTTGACTTCCATGCTAAGTAGATTGTTAGGTTTTACTGAAGCTATTATGACTCCATAAGCCCAATGTGCACTCGCTAATGTGATTTACGACCAATATTAATTTTTATCTATTTACTGTACCACATAGTGTTAGCCATCTATATTTCTATCAAAAATCATTAACCCTTGAAAGAGCCCTCTCAGGTTGAGGAGGCTAAGCCTCAATCAAAAGATTGGTCTGAAACAATTACATAAGATTAACTTGATTGGCAGCCTATCAGGTCAAATTTTGTGATAACATATTCCTTGAGGAAAATCAATCAAATAAGGATTTATTCAATTATCCATCATGGGGTTACCTGTTTAGACCATAAAAAACTTAATAAATTAAGGATTACTAAGTTATTTTTCATAGTGAAAGAAATTTTACTTAGGATAAAATTGGTCTTACATGGTGTAATTTGGTCCATCTAATAGTAACAAGTTAGATGACCAAAAATTGGTGTAACAATCACGAACATAGATTCAACTACTTTTCTTAGACTCAATCCATCTATTTATATTTTCCTAACGCACAGATACTATGGTATCAAACCATGGTTTGAGGACCATAGTTTTCCCTTAAACCCATTTACGTCAAAATTGGGGACTTTGACCCACCCCAAAGCCCCTTGACTCCATTGTGTAGCGCGCACATACAAAATTATACAAAGGAGATCAAAAGTGTGCACTAAGGGACCTCACTCCAACACCGACATCGATCAAACATAACCCTCAACAAGATAGACTTATTCTTAAGCAGGCTATAAATAGTCCAGTCATCCATATAGACTTCCAAAAACTTGTGGATGTACTTGTGGAAAGAAACAATAACAATACGAGAGAAAACTTATGGAGCATTGTTCAAACCAAACGGAATCACATTATATGCATATGACCCCCACTCTGTAGTGAATTTGGTCTTTTTCTTATCTTCTTATGAAACGCGTACCTGATTGTAGCCTAAAAATTTATCCATAAAGGAATATGCCTCATTGCCTCCAATATTGTTCAGAACTTTGTCACTGAAGGGGGTTGGGAATGGATCATAGAGGCATGGATTATTGAGACTACGCTAATCAACACATAATCCGATGCCATATGAATCCTTCTTGTCCTAAATGATGATATGGATTATCCATTCAACTTCATCAATAGGGAATATTAAGCGAGCAGTTAACATTTTATCAATATCCTTCTTGACTTTCTCCTTAACATGAGGGTTCAATCTGTAAGGCTGGTGCTTCACAAGCTTCAAATCGGGTTTTAATGTGATTTTCATTTCTCCCATTTCACCTTTAATTAATTTTGGTTTCAAGATAGAAAAGGGAAAAAAATCCTCATATTCTTTGAGAAAGTTAAAAATTTCTCATGTGGTATGATCATCCCAATAATACCCAATAGAGACAAGCTTTCGTTTCTCCTCGGTCCCAATTTTAATCTTCTTGACTTTGAGAGGATTCATATGTGGAGCATCACAAATATTATATTCTTTAATTTTACATTCTCCTTCCAATTCCTTAAAATAAAGGTGCCTTAACTCCTCCAAATCATCATCCGGATCCTTGTTAACCTTATTGAAAACAACAACTTCATGAAACCCTGAATCGTATTGGTGTGAAAAGTTTGCATATATGCTACATTATTATAGTGCATCTTCTCCGAAAAACAAGGCTCTTCTAATAGCTTTAAGAACTTGTGTCATCTTCTCATCAACATCTAAAAAAGAAAAATCTTTGCAAAATGGAGCTGTCAGTACATTCCAATCTGCAGGCTGGAACTTTAGTTCCTCCTGCAAATACCAAGCTTGCGGAATATTTCCTAGAGAATGAATAAAAAAATGCAACCACATTGGGATATCCACACTTTCAGATTTCCATATAGAAGAGAAATGGGAAACATGGTCTTGTAGAGATGTACAACTAGTATAACTAAGAATATTACTTAAGAGCTCAAATGGTGGAGAAAATTAGTGTAGAAAAGCAGATCTAACATAATTCCACTCATGCAATTGATCACGAAGTTTTTCCCACCATCGTTTTGGCAGCTTGTAGAGTAACGCTCATTGTAGGGACTTTTTGAGGTTCTTCTACGAAAGAATCAATTTATTTAACAAAATAAACAACAAAATTCATACCATTAAAAATAGGATACTTGTGTACCTTGGTACCAATCCATCAAACACATCCAATAGAAGCACAATGGTGAGAATGTAGTTCATGATCACCGTGTTTCTAGTCCTCCATTGTGGCTTTAGAGATGACTTCTATGCTTTGGATACTCCTCCAGCTAATCGAGTTAGCTTCAATGGGGTTGATGTAATCATCTCACTTTATAGCAGTAAACTAATACAGTTGATCCACTATATTAGGGGACTCAATGTTTTCTACAGGTTTAGTGAATCAAAGACCTTGATATGGATCAAGGGGCTATATAACCCACATCCTGTCCACCTCAAAATTCATAGCCTTATCAGTTAAGGTCGATTAATGCATAGTTCTCAAAATCCCAATCAATCCCCAATAATGTCATGTATGGATCTTTTTCCCCCGTGATAGCAATAAATTCAAAATTGGCGTAGGTTTTAACTCTAGTTATATCGACCTCTACATATTCCACCCTACTAAATAGAAGAACATGGTACTAGTTTTCCATATGCAACTGAATCAAAGAGTACACCAATTTAGGTTTTCCAAGAGCTTCCTAATTTTTCCAAGGGAGAATATTAACATATGATCCTAAATACAACATAGATTCTTTAATCTGGAACCCTGAAATCTGAGCATCCACCTGAAACTCCCTTCCATTCCTCTTCTTATTCATTTGCACCATTATGGAATTCCTCTCAGGTAGATTTGCAAAGATATGTTCCTAAAAAAATACACCATCTTTAAAAATAGTCTTCAGCCTCCTTCACAACTGACTAGTGAGTTGTTAATCGTTCATGATCTGTAAAAATAACCTGAACCACTCCATTATAGGTTTAAGGGGATCTGTATTAAAATTTTCTTGACGGCTCCTTTTCTGCCCTTGCAACTCACCATGAGGTCCTTGGGAGGAAATTATATGGCATAAGAGTTTAGTTGCATCCTTGTAATACTCATTTTTTCGATTGGGTTCATACTATCTCCTTGGAGAGACATGATTTATAAAATTTTGTTAATCAGTGATTCCAACTTCAGTTCCCATTATTTTCCCCCCTCTTGTAATAGTGTTGATATTGGACTGCATTGAGGAATCATGATCTATGGGTTCTGTACAGACTAAATTGGATCCCTTGGCACGATATTTCTCCTCCAATTGGGAAATGAGATCTAGAAAGTCCTCAGTTGCATGCATATTTACATGACAATATAAACACCAAGGTCATCTTGGATGAGGAAATTCTCTCATGAAATGACCCTCTTGATCACAGTTATAGCATATGATTGGACCTCTTCCCCTTGTCCTTTCACCTCATGAAGCTTTGCCTCCTCAAACTCAAGGAATTTCATTTACCTAAAGAGCGGTCTGATCCAAGTGATTTGCTAATGCGTCCAAGGATCGACATTGGTCTTTATGGTTATTTGGGAATCCACGAAATTCAAAAAATAAGTTATTCAAAACATTTGAATACTTCTGTAAAATAGTACATCATCGAGGTTGATGCCAAAAGTTGTGGCGCATTTCACAATAATCTATTGAATTCATACATGGTGGACTGGGGAACAGATGGAGTTGAGTATGACCTTGATAAGGTAAGGTAGAAAATACTTGTGTAACTCATATAGGCGGTTGTGGTGGAGGACCCGTGGGTGTACTACATGCTCCTGGGCCCCGCAATCATGGGCACTCTGTGACATGGTGTCCTTCGACCTAGAAAAAGGTACGCCATAGCTAAGGTATTTATGGTCGAGCTAGTGATAAATCCTTCAATATTTTAGTTAAAGTAGCAATTTGAGTTTATAGCCTGTTGTAGGCTCGCAATTGTCTGCCTCAACATCGGGGAAAAACACCAAGTTGGGAAATTAAAGCAACTCCTTTTCCATTTGAAATGGTTGCTCCGAATGGGATTATGGGACCAGATTCCATTAATAAATATATAAAATGTGGATGAGATATATATAAGTGTAAGGCTAATGATGTGAATATAACTTAAGAAATAAAGAATAAATAAACTTAAACTATCTAACTCGAGAAATATTTTTTTGTATATGTGACTTTAGAAATATCTCATATATAACATGAAAATATATATCATCAAATCACTTACAAGGTTAAAACATATAATGATAAATAATTTAATTAAATATTTAATTAAATTAGTTGGTGAAGTTATTTGCACATATAATATTTCATTGTTTATGCATATAATTGTGAGATTGCAACCATACACATAAATAGTTATAAATGTGTTAATGAATAAACACAATTAAAATAACCATTCAACTTATAAACACATAAATAATACATAGATATTAGTATCTGATATATTTCAACTCTACTCATGAGAGAAATAGTGGCGATTCCACCTTCTATTAAAATGACTTGAAGCTACAATAGTGCAAACCAAAAGCTCTCTTGCAAAAATCCAGAATCTATTCTTCATATCCATGAAGGGGATTTATTGTTTCTAATGAGAATAAAAATATATTAAAGTATAATAAAATACTGGAGTCGTTTCAACAAACGATCCTTAAAATAAATTAAAAGACAATAATAGATTCTAGTTGTAACAACATGACGATGACTGAGATGAAGGTTGTTCTCCCATTTGCTGCCAAATTTTTTATATATCTATCCTTGATTTTAATTTTGGTGGATGATGGGGTTTGATGTGTATATGTCCTGTAAATATTTCATCGCTGAGTTTTGTAGGGAGGTGTGTAGTTTTTTTGGAGAGACACCTCAACATGAGCCACTGACTGTGAGGTTTAACTAAGTAATGCCAATGGAATTGTAGGTCAACGTTTGACATATTTTTGATGCTTTCAGCCTTTTTTTTTTTTAATATTTCCATGATTTGGCTAACAATTTAAATTTCTAAAAAGTACCTTCTGTGCATTCTTGGATCAAGTTTTCTTGTAGTAAACTATTACTGAAAAATTCAGTGATATTGCTAGAAATGTTCCCCGCATTGACAATCTCCATTTTTGCATGCTTTTGTTTGATTTCCCATTCGTTGAAAATTATCTCCTTTTGTGATTGTTCAATTCTTAGGAGATCAAAATTGTGTTGCCATATTATGTAATAAAATATCTTATCCTCAACTTCTTCATAGTATGTCCTAAAATCAAAAAAATTATTCATTAATGAATCACTTGATTTTCATAAGTCACTAATAGTGGCCAATTTATTGGAGAAAATGACTTGTTGTTGAGAAAGGAGAGTGTTTAGTTCTCCTGCATCTTTCTTAAATTCATTTATCTTAGGGTTCACTTTCAAATTCTTAATCATTTGTTTAATATATTAAGGTTGAGTGTCCCTGCTTTTCAGATCAACTTCAGTGGGCAATTTATTGGAGAAAATGACTTGTTGCTGAGAAAGGGGAGTGTTTAGTTCTCCTACCTCTTTCTTAAATTCAGTTATCTTAGGGTTCACTTTCAAATGCTTAATCGTTTGCTTAAGTTCTTGAGGTTGAGTGTCCTTGCTTTTCAGATTAACTTCATGTAGCTCTGCAAGCTGTGATTGCCACTTTTTTCAATAATTTTCTTTTCATTTTCTAGTCCCTATTCTAGCTGCTTGATTCTTTCATCTTTATCCCTTAGGATTTGTTGTACTTCAAAATATTTGTCAATAGTAGCAGTGGAAAATGCCCTTGCAAACTCTGAAAGCATGTTAAGATCTTCTATAGAGTCTACTTGAGGATCTTTCAAAACTACTTCAAAAGAGGCATTAGCAGGGATGGTTCAAATTTTCTCCTTTTTCTCTGTCCGCTCAGCACAACTCTATGATTAGGAATATAAAACACATCAAGATGATGGATTTATTTGATTTTAAAAATGACCTCAAAGGTCAGAAATATGGGCATAATTTCTAAATCATCAGTATCCAAAGCTTTATTGGAAGCCCTAGTAGTGAGTGAGGTCTTCCCTTTAGCTTCAGGGGTCTATGTAATATTTTCCTACACTGGAGTCTTCAAATCTTGATGCAATGTTGTTTGTATGGAATGGTTGAATTCTTCCCAGATCTTATCAATTTTTCTTCCTGTTCGAGTCTCTTGATTCTGTGCAGAGGATGAAGAAGTTGTCTCTTTGGCTAGAGATGTATCAGTATATTTTTCTGAAGAAAAAACATCTTTATCATGTTATGTATATTGTTGAGCAGTTATCAACAAATCAAAAGGAAAATGAGCTATACTATTGATTAAACTTAGCCAATTCTTCAGGAATAAATTATGTTGCTACTAATTTCTCAACCTGTGCATAGGTAGAAGCCGTTTCAAATAAATCATCAAGATTGTCTAGATCATGCATAAAATTTTTGATATTTTCATGTGTTGTGACATTCTTGGTAGTATCACTAGGATCATATTGTCTAAATCATAAATGGGAAATTTAAAAAATGAATTTCAAAAATTTCAAGACCAACATGCTTGAAATTTTCAAGGGCATAAACACCACAAGAAATATGAAAGGTTGGCCACATTATCTTTTTAGCATATTTCAAAACCTTTGGAAGTCCATTTTCAAGAGTTTGGTAAGCTAGTTATTGGGCTAAAAGCTTATCAGGAACATAAAGGGGTAACACATGAGGTTGGAAAGACTTCCAAAAATCCAGATATAAGTAAAGGATTTCTCTACAAACCATCTCCATATTTAGGGGCCATCTATTACACAATATTTTGTCACCATCCCTACAATCCCTATCCCAAACATTGGTGGACCATTTCAGTGACTTCTGTGTACTATCATACATTTCCATAAATGTCATTACATCCCTTGGCATGTCATGATCATAATCTCTGTCGACCATTCCACAAGAAGACCTTCAAAAACATGTGATTTTGGGTCAGCGCTTGTAGGCAGTTATAGCCTCGTGCCCATTGGCGCCTTGTCTTAGAAGGGCACCCACGTCGAGCTACTTTTGGAGAGTTTTTAAAATAGAAACGAAGCTTCCATGCTTAACAACTTTGTGAACGGAATCATCATGGTTTGTTGAGCTGAATCAAGTCAATTTCCTCCCTTTGGCTTGTTAGTTCCCATAATTGTGCAACTCCCAAAATGGATATACCTCTCCTCCACCTCATGTGGGATCCCAAACCTCCTCCTCATCTCCTATAAATTCTTCATCCTCACATTGATTTAGCTAGCTGAACAGTCATAGCCATAGATAGTGTGAAAGGAGCAGAGAGAAATCCATTGTTGAGAGAGAGTTGAAGCCATTTGCCTCATTGATTCAAATTACGAACGAATACTTGAGACGCACCTGATATAACATGTCGAAGGAGATCTGCAACGTCAAGGCATAAGTTTGTAAACTTACTTTCCTCTATCAATAATACATGACTGATTTTTGGTTCCAAATTTGTTTCCATTTATAAGAAAAGTGTTTAGCTCTCCTTGACTAGTTGAATAGTTGTAAGTGAATGTATATTCTTGTATGTTGTCATCATTTGTTTGATCTTTTTTCAGATGCATGAAAATTATCACTAACATGGAACACAAGGAGTGAAGTCAAATATCAAAGGATCGTTACCGCGTTCCATGACACAAGCATTGGACTGAGTTAGGATATATGTTCCGATCTATTTTTCATTTATAAGCTAGGAATTCAGGAGTCTAGCATGCTCCCTTGTTGCTAGACCCACCCTAGGGCTAGCGGGATCGCCTCTGTCTGCAGAGGGGATTTTCCTGCACAACAAGGATCATTTTGAGTTGGTCATGAGGGCTATGAAACATATAAACTATTCATGCACCATTTATCATGTTTTATTAGCATGTTATATAGGATATCATTTCTAGTGGAACCTCGAGGAAGGTCCTTACATTCTTCCAACTTGAATTTTTAACATCCTCATCAATATAGCCCCATCAACTTCTCCAATGAATTGCTTGTGGATAGTGAAGAAAAATTCCACAATTTTTTATTCAAACATGGATTAAATATCATTTTTCATGGGGCTAGAATTTTTATTGCACTTGAGTGTCTAATACCACTCAATAAACATTCTCACCAAGCATCTTCAATGTGACCTTACTGGTTAAGCATGACCACCAGCCACTTGTATCGCATGTGTTGCACTTAACTTCCATGTCCTAACCAAAACTAGGCTAGGTACCTCAAACATGAAGTAACCCTCAAACAACCACATAGATACTCTTTAAGGGATATTTAGATTTAAAATTGGATATGGGAGCCATGGCATGTTATTATACATAAAGAGCCACAAGAATTTTTAGTATGTATGGTTTTCTAATTATAATGTGTGCACATTCTAAGAATGTGAATGTTCTATTAGAATTTGTGCATATTTTTGTAATGCATGTATATGTAGAATTGTTTACAGAAAAATATGTCTTTAGATTAATCTAGTTGTATATTAATTGACCAAGTTACATATATTTTTTGCCAGCCCAGGGCTCGAGGCCATTTATGAGCGGCCGCAAAACTCTTATTAGGGTTATCTTTCTTTGAGTTTGGTTTCCCTTTCGACCTAGATATCATAGAAAGACATGAAATTATACTCATGAAGCTTTTTAGTGCATTACTACATGTTGTGACTGTGGGATTTCTAACAATGTGGATAATTGATTGAAAATTCATGCATTAATTTCATCTGAGACACTCTGAGAACTTCTAGGTTCTCAATGATATTTTAAAATAAGAATAGGAAAGTTGATTGTCTGCTAATCTCGAATTCGTAGCAACTTGAAATTATCATTTTAATCATTACCATTCAAGGATTTCCTACATATTTTTTTTAATTTTGTGCTATAATTACCTACATTCTCACCATGGTTTTGGAGTTCCACATTGCCTCTGACTGAGGTCTAACATATTCTTCTGTTTGAATCATCACAAAATAGAGTCTGTCAAGAATACCTTTTGGAATATTTGGAGTCACATCTACATAATAGTTACCATTTAATTTGGAATTATATTTGTGAGAAATTTCCATTGAATAACGGGAAGTTATGGGGACATAAAGGTGATTAAACAATGTGGTGGAAAATATGGAACTCTATAAGATTGACAAGTATCTCATTTCTATGGAAATTTCATGCAAAATTCAATGTGGATGCTCTTCATTCACCTGGATGGGATAATAAAAATTACAACAAAGTTGGCAGCCCATATTTCATGTAGAGTTAGCAGTTTTCCACAAGGATTTAGAATCTTTTGAGATCAGGGCCGAGGCATATACAATAGCACTATTAGTAAATGTAGGGAGGACATGTTTGGCAATGTAGGCTTCATAAATCATGCGTATCTCATAATATTTTTCATCTCCATTTAAAAAACTATAACCTTGCATTTTAGCTCTCCTTTTTTTTAATCCTCGTTAATGTACCTTTCATGATTTTCTGGCTTGAAACTTCTGCCAACGCTTCTACGTCCTTCTAAATTCAGGATATTTGAAACTTCATATCTTGGAAATGATAATTGTTTCCATTTTCCTTTTTCATTTTTTCTCTTAAATATGTAGCTTAAGGATCCCCATTCTCCAAGAGCACAAAACTCAAAAGGCCTGGATCACATTAAAAAGGACTAGCAGATATTTATAAGGTTTTTCCACAAGATTGTTGAGGTCAAATTTATTCTTTAAGAAATGTTGGAAATCCCCATTTGTGTCTGAATTGCTGGAATGAGAATGTCGTTGTCTGTTGCAAGGATTTTTTTTCAGAGGTCCATCTATTTTATGTCTTGAAAATAGTGTTGAAGCAACCACTAGGAAGCCTAAAACAAAAATAGTCCAAACTTCATATTGCAACCACCCAATACCTTGGACTGACAGCTACAAGATGGTTAGTAGCATCAATTTTTAAGACTCTTTCATCCTCTTGTAAGGAAATTGTTCCATGATTGAAATATTTGCTATTCCTAATTGCCTCTTTTTTTATCTTCAGAATTTCATCACTTTTATCATGATTTACATTTTCATAAGAATATATTTTTTCCAATGGGATTTTCAGTGTGTCCTTTGGATATAATCTCACCATATCTGGCCGTTGTTTTTAAGATGTGAAAAAAGGAAAATAACAACAGAAAGGACAAAAATTTAGATATTATTTTCAATAAATTTTGAGGCATCCATCTTCATGTCAGTGTTGTTGCCTTCTCTATTGTTAGATGGACTGTGACAAGGCTACTTGGTAGTGCAGCTCTTTTGGGTGTTATTCTGACATGTATTACAAGTTTTTGTGATGCTTTGTCTTTTGGACAGACCAAGGGACATAATTGCAAGCTTTGCTCTGATCCATGCAAGAGGTCCACACACATTTCATAACAAGCATCAATTTTGTTTCTTCCCCCACGTTTCCTAGTCACTCATCCAATGGGTTTGTGTTTCCCCTAGGTGGCCACTCTATTTTCTCCAACAAGATGTGTTTAAAATCTTCAAAAAAAATGTTTTTAATCTTGTCTTAAACAAATAAATATGGTACAGTTTGGAAATTTATTGATCAACATTAGATAGGAAAAGTAAGCTCAGTCACATTGTACCTATTGTGAAATGTCTTCAAAGGGAATTTGAGTGTGTTATAAGGTAACTTCATCCCCCTGAAGAAGGTTTTCTTGCTTATTTTTGCTTTGATCGATTTTGTTCTCTAAAGACTCTGGGGGTTTGCTTCATTCTAGAAGGTAATGGAGAATATGGTTTCGATTTAAAGTCCTTAGATACCTCCCTAATCAACACCGGACATAAAAATTTAACACAAGAAACTAATATGAATGAGAAACCTAAACCCCCCAATCACCCGGCTATAGTTGCTTTTTTGGAGCATATAAAGGAAGATAGATCGTGCCACTGCTATAGTGTAGTGCAACAATGCTCATGTTTTTTTGGATAGGTGAGTAAAAAAGGAATATTTGAGCAAATATATTAGATCAGTAAACAACAGGCATAATGCACCCATCCATTGACCATTTCTCTATTCCATGACTCAATATTCTATACATGAGTTGGGATAGGTGAGTAAAAAGGAATAGCTGAGTAAATGGATTAGAGAAAACAACATGCAAAATACACCCATCCATTGACATCATTTTTCTATTCTCAGACTCAATATTCTATACATGAGCTGGGATTTGGGATAGGTGAGTAAATAAGGAATAGCCGAGTAAATGGATTAGAGTGAACAACAGGAAGAACACACCCATCCATTGACAACACCGTTTTGTTCCATGACTCAATTTATATAAATTAGAGTGAACAACACACTTTTTAAAACTATGGTTAAGCAACGTGATCGCGCACATCGGGGGAGTCATAACCTCACTTTACTAGCTCGGGCGGTAATTTGGAGATGGAGTCTTACCCACTCTCTCCATCATAGGTGTGAAAACTAGTCCGTTCACACCACAAATCTTCTTTATTCACGTTCTCAGTGAATAAACATGACATGAGGGTCTCTTAGCCACCTCCGTCCCCTATTGAACCATCCGGAACCTTGGGTTGGGACCTCCACCGAAGCTTAGAAAGATCCTGTTTAGTCTAATTGATGAATGGTAGTTTGATAGCTGTGGCATTGTCGAATCGTATCTTCTTGGAATTTAGAACTAAAAGAAGACCTAAAATCTTTGTTGGAAGGAAGGAAGGCTTGTGTTACCGTCATGTTACCAATTCGATGTGCACAGGATTTGACTCTATTTTTTTCTTTTATACTTCCCACGTGCCCCATTATTGAGGTACGTTTTGTGCCATTTGGAAACAATTTACTGTCAATAATGGGACAATAGCACCAGTTAGGTAGGGATTGATTTACCACATCAACGGTCTCTTTTCTGGCTTCGCATATTAGCAGTGTTCATATGCCAAAAGTATATGCATTTTATGTTCCTATAATATTGTGTGTTTCATGCATGTGCCATTCTCTCTGTCTCCTAGATGTATCAGCTTACTTAATTCCATGCCATATACTGAAGGTCGGGATATTGATGGGTTGTATACCAGTGCTTAGGGTTCGTTTGTCCTTTAATCTGTTATTGACCAGTTAGGTTGGGTAAAAATTGAGATCAAGGTTGGGTTATTGGGACCCCACTTACTGATAGAGGTTATTTACTGAATTCTCACTCGCTCATTCGTACGATGATAATCAACTAGGAAGACCATATCGCTCATGAGGCTAAAACATGAAACATTTAGAACATGTATGAATTGGCTTAATGGAAAAAGGTATTACTGGAGTTGCTATAGAGAAAAAGAATCAAAGCTTAAAATCTGGAAAGATCATGTAAGAAACAAGGTTGCAGCAACAAATGAAAGCGATGATGGAAGCAGTTTAAATCACCATAGATTGAGCAGTAAAAATTCATTGAGTAGAGGGGTCCCTTTTCCCACTCTACTCTACATTCAATACTAGTCGATCCCTTAGCAAAATAAAATACAAATTTGTAGAACCAACAACACAAATCATAGAAAAAATGCAAGAAATAGAAAAATGTAAACCTATAAATCCAACTAACCTCTGATTCCAAGTCCAAAATTGTAGACTTCAATTGTAAATTTTTTTTTTCCCGCCTCTTCAAAAGCCTCCAAGTTCTCTCCAATTCTTTTTTATCCATGACAGAAGTTGTAATTATAAATAAAAAATCACAAGCCCTAAAAATATTTAACTGCATCACCAATTTCTCTCAAAATTTATCAAAACCCTCCTACCAACAGCAAAAAACTGGTGCCAAAGAGCCAAAACATCTAGTTTTCATGTAAAATTTAGAACCAACAACAAAAAATCGACACCAAAGATCCAGGACATCTGGTTGGTAAACCTCTTCAGATCTCTTAGTGAACCAGTTTGCATTTGGGGGGGTAAGAACAACAAGTTTTCTCGTCTTGTTTTTATTTCATGGGCTTCTAGACCTAGTGACACCTCAAATTTTAGTTTGACTGTTATGAAACCAGCTCCAAAAATAGAAGAAAAGAGAGATCAACACCTTATAAATAAGCCACTTCGAGGGGGAAACCTCCCTTACATTACATAAATGAACAATTCTTGGATCATTCAAATGAAAAAACCTCCTTTCTATATATAGGAGTCCATGGGGTCACAATATAATCCTAGTAGACCTAACAATAATAATGTAAGGGCACAAAAATAACAATATTGGGGTTTATGGGGCACAATAATAACAATATGGGGACTATAAGGGTACAACAATAACAATAAGGGGGCTACACTACAAACAATAAGGGGCTACACTAGTAATATAGGGACCTAACATGCCCCTCTCCTTCACAAAAGTGTTGTCCTCAATGCTTGAGTAGCTCTGGATGCTTCTATATAAAATTCTCATCCTCCCATGTCGAATATTCAGTGGGTAAGTTCTTCCCCTTGATGAGATACTCTGAAATTGATCAATTCCGTAGTTGTCGAGTCCTTGTTTTCGTGACTGCTTCAGGTTCCAATATGATTTTTCCTTCCTCATTAAGTTCTGGAAATATTGTTTTAACTTGAATTTTTTCACCTATAACTCTTTAAGCATGAAAACTGGAAAATTGGGTGCACTCAAGATGAAGCAGGAAGCTCCAATTTGTATGCCATAGTACCAATATTTTGCAACACCTTGTAAGGACCATATTAATTTGGCAATAATTTATTATCCTTATTAGCTTTCTTGAGGGAAATTTGTTTTTATGGTTGTAGCCATAAGAATACCCAATCTCTTACCTCAAAAATTCTCTCATTGCGATGTTGATATGCCTGTTGTTTCATTCGATTTTGTGCCAAATTTAGGTTATCCTTTAAGAGTTAGAGAACTTGTTGTTGATGCTCGATGTGATCTTCCACTACTTGAACCTTAGAATTTTCTCTTAAATATGATGTGATGGACGGTGGATGATAGCCATAAAGTGCCATAAATGAGGTTTGTTGCAGTATGGAAGGAATTATTATACCAACATTTAGCCAGAGGTAACCACTTGACCCATTGTGTTTGTTTATCAGATACAAAACAACGAAGATATCCTTCCAAAAATTTGTTCACTGTCTCAGTTTTCCCATCAGATTGAGGATGATAAGATGAGTTATGAGCTAGTTGAGTACCCAAACATGAAAATAATTCTGTCCAAAAATTTCCAGTAAAAATGGGATCTTTGTCGCTTATAATAATCTTTGGGTTTCCATGTAGCTTTTGAATTGTTTCCATAAATGCAGTAGCAAATGTAATTGCTTTAAATGGATGAGATAATGCACAAAACTGTGCATACTTGGTAAGTCTATCAACTACCACCATGATGACACTATTTCCTTCGGACTTAGGTAAACTTGTGATAAAATCCATTGAAACCTCCTCTCAGCATTGACTTGGAATGGATAAGGGTTGTTGAAGACCCGAGGTCTCAATTTTCTCAACGTTATTTTGCTGGAAAACCAAACATTTCACCACAAAATTTTGAATATCAGATTTAAGGCCATCCCAAAAAAATTATTTCTTCACCCTATGGTAAGTTTTCAAAAATCCTGAGTGTCCTCCTAAGGAAGATGTATGCAATTCCAAAATAATCTTTTGTTTTATTTTGGAATTCTTACAAAGATACAAGTGATCTTTGTACCATAAGGAATCATTTTTCCAACTAAATGTATCATATGTACTAGGATCTTGCTGCAAATTTTGAATGAGTGTCCACACTTCTTCATCATTCTTCCATTCATCCCTTGCTTTGGTTATCCAATTTGGTTGGATAATAGGAATGGCACAAAGCTTCCACCTCTTCATCCTTTGAGAGTGCATCTGCAACAACATTTAGCTTCCCCTTTTTGTATATCATTTTAAAGTCATAACCAAACATCTTTGTGACCCATTTTTGTTGCTCTTCTGAAGAGAGTTTGTTCCAAAAATTATTTCAGACTATCGTGATCGGTTTTTACCTTGAAGTGTCTTCCCATTAGGTAAGGTTTCCATTTGTTTAGTGCATGTAGTATTTCCAACATTTCCTTCTCATAAATATCTTTTTCTAAATACTTTATTTTGATTGGACTAATTTCAAAGCCAAAGGGTCTTCCTTCTTGCATTAAAACAATATCAATTCCATTTCCTGAGGCATCACATTCCACAATAAAGGTTTTTGTGAAGTTTGGCATAGCGAAGACCAATGTTATGCACATTGCCTCTTTAAGATGTTCAAAGGCCTTAGTTTCTTCAGGAGTCCATGAAAATGCATCTTTCTTCAATAATGTTTTTAGAGGTGCTGCTATTCTCCCATAATTCTTAACAAACTTGTGATAATACCATGTTAACTCAAGGAATCCTCGCAACTGCTTTATGGTTGTGGGGACCTTCCATTCCTTAATGGCTTTAATTTTGTTAAGGTCTACCTTAACACCCTCGTGAGATACAATAATAGATATTCCACCTCTTTTACTCCAAAGAAACATTTAGAGGTTTCCGCATATAATTGTTTCTCTCCCAATAGTTTGAGCACCTTGTTAACACGTTGAACATGATCCTTCCAAGACCTGTTGTAGATTAGTATATCATCAAAAAATACTAGAATGAATTTTCTAAGGAAGAGTTTGAAAATGGAATCCATCAACCCTTGAAATGTAGAAGGTGCATTGGTAAGGACAAAAGGCATGACCAAAAATTCATAATGACCCTCATGAGTTCAAAATGTTGTTTTCGAAATATCTTCAGCCTTCATTCTAATTTGATGATATCCTGAACGAAGATCCAACTTAGTAAAATAAATTTCTCCATGTAATTCATCCAATAATTCATCAATCACAGGTGTTGTGGTGTGTTTGGTGCACGTATGTACGAAATCACACCATTTTAAGGGGTGTGGTTTACCCCTTTAAACTATTGGTAACAGGCAGAAATAAGTGGAGTAAATGATCATACTATATATAACAATAAGCATGAAAATGTAATCTAAAAACTAAACTAAAACTAAACATAAATAAATAGAAGTTGTAATGAGTCAAATGACACAATAATGTAAGTCGTGGCTCTAGGTCCCTCTTATTGAGTGCTGGTAGAAAGGAGTAGAATACTTAACCCTCTTTCCAAAGGGCCCTTAGACAATGGTTCCAGGTCACGATGCAAGGATGTTGTTCATTCCAAGCCTTGCCTTGGTGCAATCTCCCTCTCTCTCTACTATGTCGACTGAGCTTGTTGGATGGCCAACAAGTGAGTTCCCTCTGTTTGCAGCTCCAGGTCACACACTGCTAGTATTTCTTGGGAAATTCTAGCCAGCATAACAATGTAATCACCAATTCTTCATCTCATGGTGGATCTATATAGGGAATTTCAAATCCTCCTTCCCTCCCTTGGTACATTGTGGATGGTGACCCAAGGGAGAGGTATGATTCCTTTGTGTGCTCCAAATATCTCATTGTGTGCTCACATAGTGTCTAAGGATAAGTGCTGGTGGTTGTCCTTAGGTGGCTTCAAGTAAGGAGTAACTTTCTCTCTTTTCTTTATGTGGTCCCGTATAGTGACATTTTACCACTCTCAGAAATCACGCTTTATCGAGCCAAAAGGCGCAGCACTCTTCTCAAAGGATAATGCGCGAAATCAGCATTTTAGACCTACCAAATTTGATTTCCTTAAACCTTGAGATTTTTAAATACTTTCTCGATCCCGTAATGTCTTCAAGCCCCGTAAATCCTTTGGCTTGACACACTAATGTCATCTTCTTCCGTAAAATTTCTCAATGTTGTCAGCTTGCTCCCTCAAGGTGAGGTCTAGGAAGACTATATAGCCGAAATGCATTATAGTTTCTTTTATGTATCGTGCGTAGAGAGAGAGAGAGAGACCTGTGTGAAGCCTTGGGATTGAAAACACCCGGCACTGTTTCCAAGAATGACCATGTCTAAGGGATCCTTGCAATAAAATACAATTTACAATACATATACAAAATTTCAACGAGGCGGGCATGTCCCATGCTCGTGATGTTATGGCTAGTTATACAAAGTTGACAGATATATTTTCTGTCCGTGTCACTACTATGATAGTGATGCTGGCGATTGTTGACGACGACTGCTGACGCCCTCAGGGGCGTTTTTTCTTTGACGATAGGTGGAATTTGGTACCCATATGCGTAAACTTGGTATGGCACATAGCTGTGCAATGTACGCATAGGTGTTGGCTGGGACCTTCCCGTGTAAGAATTGTTGAGAGAGATGCTTATGGAGGCACGGGTCTTCGATGGATTTGATCAAAGTGAAATGGTTGTGAGATACGATACCATCTTGACATGAAATATTTTGTCGTAGTCAAATGTTAAGAGGATTGATGACATCTGTGGACAATGATGCCTCCCACAGTGCCACCCGAGGATGCCCCTTTGCATGGAGAGGGGTGATCCAAGGTACCACTTCCTTTTTGGAATATAGGTGCTTGGCCAACAAAAAGGAAGCCTCAACCAAAACCATGGGTTGTCGATGGGAGGGATCGGGGACCCCGATGTGATGGGCTTAAAATAGGCATGTTTAAAATAGGCATGCTGGTGAGAGGCCACTAAAAACCGATGATGGGAATTCGTGGTCCGAGGTCGAAGCATACTTATGTAGCTTGCAAGTGCTCATATAGTTATTTCGAAGGGGAAAATCCCCGGAGTCGGTAGGACCTCATGGTGGCAAGTGTAAACCAACCATGAATGTCATAATGGGTGCATGCGTGGGGGTGAAATACTTCTACCAAAGGTGTTCAAGGACTACTGCCATGGGAGAAAAGATGAAATGCAAGGGTGAGGGGAAGAAGTGAACCATTTGCAGTCTTTGTACACTTACCAAAAGAATAAAATAATGGGGTTTGGTTTCTACAAAACACAGAGACGGGTACCCCAAAACATGAAAGTGTTCATTCAATGATGGTGTGAGGAGGGTATTTTGCTGGGGGTATGGGTCCCATTGGTTGGTCTCATGTGTGGAGTTGATGAAGCGGATGAAAAAATATCGCAGATGGGATTATGCTGGTGGAGGTATGGTAGGCCAAATGCGAGGCGTGGTGGTTCGCTTTTGATCTAATTGTACAACCGGTAGTTCAGGAAGGGGGCTTCAGCTTGTATGGTAAACTTGAACTTATGCATGATGGATGGATAGGCATGAGGTGCTTCCAGGACTAAAGTGGTATGGCCATGGTGTCACTTTTGTTGTGATATATGGTCTACTATAGGTGATGGGCGCCATAGAGGGGAGGCTCTACCGACCAACGTAGATGTTTATCATGTGTAGGGTGAGGTGATGATAAACATGATCGGATATGAGGACCCTATGGTTTATTTCTGATGGAGAAATGATGTCAAGATATGCAGAGTTTTCTGGGACTCTATCATGCTGAGGGTAGAATGATACCTGCTCTGGAACTTTTAGGGATGATGTTGTGGATGGTTTGCAAGATTTTCCTGCATAAAAAACTACCTCAAGTGAAAGAATCTTCTTTATCAAATACTTATTGAAAGTCATGAGCTTTAAAAAAGAAGACGAGAGAGGGCATACCTGCCGATGCTAAAAAATTATTTTTTCGGGAATGTGAATGTGTGGCATCGCCTCTATTTGCTTGGGAGTTGTTACTTGGCTCCTAGCTTTGATTTCAGTTCAGTTTTCCCCCAAACTAAGATTATGGGGGGCGTTTGTTAGTTACTGCCCCCTATCCAGGATCTCCCCGAATACAGATTACTACTGCTTAGGTGGCCTTAGGTCAAAGACTCGACCAAACAATCTGCAGCAATCAAGGCGCTTGATAATTCAAGAGGATTAGGCAACCAGGTTCCCCTGTCCCTAGTTGGTTTATGGTGGTTTGGGGGAGGACGGACAAATGGCTGTCTTTCTGGTGACTGTTGCTTCTCCTGCAGGTACGGGATGAAACGAGGTTCATTTCCCGCAGACTGGGTGGGGATATCCTCTTGTTAGGACTGCTCGATGGTGTGCAAGGCGTCCTTATATCATAGGATTTCTGGGCAATGGTGGGTATAATTCCCATATTTACTGTATAGAGCGCATGCATGATTGGTACGCATCACTTTGCCTTTACCTTTGGTGGTAGGTTCCTTTTTATGGGAACGTGACGTCGTGATGTCTGTTTCGAAGCCAAGTAGTGGTTTCAATTCATCTAGCTCTGGACATATATTGGTAGGAGGACCTATTACGTCACATATGGCGTAGACTGGTGATTCCCGTTGAATGGAGGGGATCACCATATTCTTTCCTCTCTTCTCAGTTTTCCTAGTGGTGATCACCGATTTTGCAATGGGAATTTCCTTTGCAAGGGTGGTCTCAACTGTTTCTTGGGCGGGTGAGGGCTCCTCGGGAATGAGGGACATCAACCCTGTGGCAGTAATGTGGGTGGATCATGTTTCAGAAGGAGGAACAAGATACCACACTGGGAATTCCAATGATATATTGGGTAATACCAGTGTTGCCAAAACCTGTTGGGAGATGAATCCAGCTGGGGGGTAGAGGAAAGGGGTTTGAGAGGCGACATAGGCTAGAGAGGCTTCCGTGGCTGATGCCTTGGTGTCATTGCTGCTTGAGTTAGTGTCCTAACTAGCCTCAATGCTTGACATGGACATCATGCATACTATAGCTCCTGTGACATCGGGTGATGCCTCAGGGATAATAGGAGGATCTCCTAGGAATGACCCGAGAACGGAAGAAAGTTTTAATTGTCTGAAGCCATATTATTGGTACCGTGAAAGACCATCTAATTTTGTATATACATAGTGTAGACTTACATCCATGTTTGTTAGGGGAATCTTCTCGTTGTGTGTCAGCTGGTCTACAGTGATGATGCGATCCTCGTGGGGGGACATCATGATGTGGAAGACGGAGGAGGCTATGGCAGACATGGCGTACATATAAATCTGTCTAAGGAGTATATTGTAATCCAAGTGAGTGTCTAAGACTTCAATGTCTATGTGGATCATCTTTCTGGCCAAACAGACCGGGACATTTTGGTAGAGGCCGACGGGGGTCAAGGGATGACTATCATATGCTTGAAGCGTGATGACTAAGGGTTTTAGTTTAGGAGAACCTAACTTATGCCAAAATGTTTTTGACATGATGCATGTGGATGCACCCTCATCTATGACACATTGGTAGATAGTGATATTCTTCACCAATACTGGTATCTAGAAGGAAACCATGGAAGGAAGCCGGGGGGTGGCTTTGTCTAAATCAAAATCCATCATGCACGTATCAGCAGGGTCGATGGCACCTAATGCGGAAAGTAGAGCTTTCCGTTGTCTTGGGCATGACTGCAGAACTTCCAAAGCTGACATAATAGTGGGGGATTGTGCTAAACCGTCCACGATGCTATAATTATGGGCCACTTTGGAGTAGTTTCCTACTCGCCTATTAGGCCCCTTTGCCATTTTTGGCAATGGTTCTATAGGCATCTTGAAATGGTCAAAGGTGTAGTTGGCACACTGGTACTTGCCCCTGTCATATTGGTGTCTGGTAGGGTGTCATAGTTGTGATTCTGTGTTTGGAAAAACATCTCTTCTCTAGTCATGTAGATTCCATGGTTGCTTTTCCCAGAATCATTTGTATTTCTCTGGTGAGTGCTTACTGTTGAGCCACTGGTTTGTCATTATTATTATCACTTTTTAACACCTATTTCATCCATTTCTACCATTATTTATTACGTCATTTATCATGGTTTATCATATAATTCCATTTTATAGTTATTTATGCTCTTATGGATAAATATTATTTCTTCTCCTTTATTTTTAATAAATTGATGATTATTATGCATGATTTTACCAATGATGGTTTATTAATAAATTTGTTGTAACATCACTCACCATTTTAGCCTCCAAGATATTTTCAGATTGCAGATTTGAACTCCAGCTCATCATTAATATTCCAACTCAGAAATTTTTTGGAATAAGAAGTGACAATTTTTCATTGGACGGTTTGGGAAAATGGAGAAGAATTTGGAAACTCTGAAATATGGGTTTTGTCCAGAACATACCGAATTAACTTATTCAAAGAGCATTTTTCCAAAATTTAGTTTGTATTAAGAGAAATGGAAGGTTCTCTGAAGACGATTTTATCAGATTCGATGTTGGGGCCGTTTTCCAAATTATCTCATTTTAAATACCAAATTCGACCTATTCTTGTTGAATGATTGATGGAAAGATATTTCAGATATGATCTTGTTGATCAATTTGTTGTGAAAAATCCAATTTTGTTATGGGAATCATTTTTTTGTATCTTCTCTCTGCTCTTTGTGTATTTAAATGAAAAATAGAGATAAAAGAAGGGGATTAGAATGGGATTAGAATGGAATTAGAATGAGATTATTTATGAGAATAATCATGGAATTATAATGGGATTACTAGATTAGAGATGATATGAGGACATAGCAGAAAGTAAAGAATGTAAATCAGACTATATCATGTATTGTGTCGTATCTTTCATTTACACATCATTTGTAGTGAACAGAACGTAGTTCTGAAAGACAGATTTATATTGTAATGGATGCGATGATTAATACATAGTTTGTGTTGTTGTTCATTTGATTGTTCAGGAGTAACTAAGTAGCGTTCGCTGGTGGCTAAGGGCCCAGTCTCTGGTGAATTTCGCTGCTATTCTTTGTGCTATACCTTTCCATTTATTGCAAGTATATTATGCTTTTCTACTTTACATTGAATTGATTTTGATGATTTAGATTTCTGTATTTGTTCCTCTGCGTGCGCATTTCCAATTTATTAGTTGTTTGTTAAAATAATTGGTTTTGATTATTTAAAGTATAGACTGTTATTTCTATTACTTTCCTTCTGATTCAATGGTTTAGATCCAACTAAAAGAGCTCGGTTAATGCTTCAGTGCTCTCGATTGATTGAATTATTTGAATTAAGGAATGAATCACAATTTTGGATTATTATGCATAGATGAATCACTTTCTTTAAAGCTTCAAGTTTATGATTGCATCTAGATTCAATGATTGGTTTTACCATTACTCTCTAGGTTTATAGCTTGCACATATTGTGTACACTCTTAAAACAAAAAGACTTGCCCAGGTTGATAATTAATGTCAGGCAATTAAGAGTTTTAAAAGACACCTTTTAGCAACCAACATTTTGGCACCGTTGCCGGGGAGAGTGTTTCAATTTCACAGAGAGTGATGTATGTTTGATATTTGTTGCTGGAAAAGAATTTGGTATTAAAACAAAAGGTAATAACCTACGTAATGAGCAAGTAGAGCACTTTCTCCTCTGCCCACTTTTCAGCACAATTGCATAGAAGTTGAAGTAGGTGTTTGATTTTTGTCTGCTGTGAAAGAATTGGGTATTAAAAATGAAAGGTAAGAACCTGCATAACGAGCAAGTAAATTCCTTGCTCCTCTGCCCGCTTTTCAGCAGAATTGTGTAGGAATTGAAGTAGGAATTTTAGAGGTAGAATTTTTGAAACAATCTTGTAATTCCACTTGAGTGGTGATGTAAGCACCACCCATTTCACTAACCAATTGACAGGAACAATTGAAGGAGGATCCTAAAAGAAACACATGAAGAACATCTTCTATTATGGTAAGAAATGGTTCACATAGCAACTTTTGAATTCCCTATCAAAGATCTAGGAGGAGTGACACAAATGCACATAATTCCCCCATCGTCTCTACCAAATTTTCATGGTATGAAAAATGAAGATCCAGATACGTTTTTATTTGAGTTTGAAATACTTTGTAGAGGATATGATTATTGTAATAATGATCGAAGGTTGAAAGTGTTTCCTCTTACTCTAAAAGGAGCAGCTCTCCGATGGTTCATGAACCTTGGTGGGAATTGCATCCAAACTTGGGAGGACATGAAGAACGTATTCTTGAAGAAGTACCAAGACTATTGCAAGGCCGATGAAGATATTTTCAATATGATACAAGGGGAAGATGAAAGCTTGGAGGACTATGTGGAGCGATTTCGATACAACCTTCAAAAATCAAAGCATAAGTATTTGGAAAAAGAGATCTTAAAAACACTCCTACTCAAAGGAATCAAAGATGAATTTTTAGAACTCTTAAATTTGATAGGAAAAGTTGATGTTTTTCAGTTATCATATGATGATCTTTGTGAATTATGCATAAGGTATTCAAGAGGAATCTCCAAGGCTGGTAAGAATTCTAGAGAAGCTTCTTATTTCTTTTCCAAATCTACTACAAGAAGAGGAGACATAAGAGTTGAAATCAATGTTTTATTTGAAAATTTTAAATATGATTTTATTAGCTCTCTAAATTCACAATTGGATGTTTTACAGGTTCAGAAAAATCAAGAAATTGAAGAAGTGTTTTTCCCTCATTGCCAAAAGGAGCATCCCATAGATACTCACTCTTCCTTATCTAGGATGGAAGTAGCATATCAAAAAGATGGGGAAGCTGCAACAATGTCAAAACCATGGAAATCGTGGCCTACATGTATGGTTCAAAACACTTCCCCTCCATTTTCTTACTTGTATAATCCATTATGGAATACTCATGTGTTAGGGCAGCAATGTCAATCTCGATATAACCCCCACCAATCTTGTCTACAAGTTTGGCATGGTTCATCTTATGATTGCATGACTACTCTCCCTCATCTTGTAGCACAAACACATCCTCCATATTCTCCACCAGCTCTTCCACAACATCTTGCTTGCCTATCAAAATCATCCATTCAACCCAATCAACTACATCATCAAAATGCTCCATTCCCTACACAATTTCCTGCTCAACTCATTCCACACCCTCACCATAATAAAATAGTACAACATGCTTACAGTGTTGAACTGCAAAATTTACGCACTCTTCCCACCCATTCTATCTCACATGCACCATTGGAGAAAACTTATACTGAGATTTAGAATGTATCAAATCCAAAAATTGTAGAGGTTATGAAAGAAAATGAGGTTTCTTCTAGCCTGCATCAACAAGCCGTTTTAAACACTCAAGAACTTCATGATATGATGGCTATGGGAAATCAAGAAAGTAAGGGATACATTGAAGATTGGTTTCACTCCATTTTTTTGCAGCATCACTCCATACTTCAACAATTTTTGGCACCATCTTTTCAAGGGAAGTTGGCTTCTCATACCCTACTATTTATTAACATGCATTTTTCAAATTTGGGTATGTACATACTGGAGGCCTTATTTCAAAAATGGCTCCACTGGAAGTACTCTTATACGTAATCATATTCAATTTTCAAAGAAGAGTAGGTTAGTGTAGAAAATAAATAAATAAGGACATAAATAAATACATTTTTATTATTATGTAAAAATAATTGTTTTTGTTGCAACACGCTGTGGAAATCAACATCGTTGATAAATATTTTAATTTATTTGTGTATGTAGATGTATTATATTGAAAATAACAGTTCTACAAACACTCATATTCATTTTTATCACCAATATGGAAAAATTGCTTGAATATTATATTTTTTTGGCTTGCGAGCTTGATGAAATTTCTGAAAAAAGAGTTGGGACAGTCATGTTTTTAGGGAACAAAAGTGAATATTTTAAAAAAAATATTTCTATTCTAAGTAGCCCTTGATGTCTACTTTCCAAACCAATTTTAATCACTCAAAATGGATTTGAAACAAAAAAGTTATAACCAAAACATTGACAGGGCGTCTAGTAGGCAACTCAGGAACATAGTTAAATACAGTGAGTTTTTGGAGGCCTAAATGACTATATTGTTAAAACCTGTTTCTATGGTATATTCATCTATGAATATAGTTTACAATTCAATTTGAATCACTCGATTTTGATATCGTATGAGAAATATATGACCCAAATACTGACTGTCTATCCTAAATCAACACTCTTAAAACTTTGTTTTTCCAGCTGTTCATTAAAGTATTTGACCCATCAATTCTTCTTGTCTTCAAAACCTGTTTCTATTGGAGATAAATAAATGAATCTATTTTCATTTCCAACTTGAATTAGCTTAATCTGTCATCAAATGAGAAACGTATGCTTAAGATATCCATTGTTAGTCTAAGATGGGTAATCGATAATGACTCCGTTATGCAGGTTGTTCTAATAAAATTGACATATCATATCACTGAATTTAAAAAAAAAAATATTTCTATTGGTAATATATATTTGAAGTAGCTCTCATTTGGCTTTTGAATCACTCAAATTGGATGAAAAAAAGAAGAAGTTATGATTAAAACACTGCAGGTTAGCATGATTGGCCACTACTCTCCCGCAGGTAATAAATTAATTTTTTCCGTGGATTTGTTTTACAGAGTAACTACTTGTTATTTTTTTTCATAGTTCTTGGATTAGGGGAGCCCGATCACCTCTCTTTCTCCATGATTTAATGTTTTATTGCAAGTAGACACTCATTTTTTTTGCAGGTCTTAGGAGAATAAAGAAGGTCAATTTATGGACGAGCGATTCTTGAAAGAAATTTTAATGAAACAAGGACATTTCATCCAATTCATTACCTAACGGATTCATAACAGAAAAAATGAAAAATTGATTCCCATTCGAAGATTCATGTCACTACTGCCAAAACATTTTTCCAAGAGATCATTTTTTTTTCCATTGACAGATTGATATTCCCTCAGGAAATAACATCATAGCTATTGTAACTTAAATAAAGTGTTGTTTCTTTTTTGATTTCTCTTATGTTTTTGTGTTTCAGGTGTTGCTTCCTTCAAATTGTAGTTTCCTCTCCATTGGCGATTCAACAATGAGCACCCCACCATGCAAGTTTCAGTGGTAGAAGGAAATTCTGCGGCAGCACCAATTTTGTAAAAGTTACTTTTTCTTTAGATCTCTACATACAATCATTTTTTATCTATTTTTTCTATTGTTCTTTTTTCTGTATCATCGCTCTTCTGTTGTTTAGAGCAGGAGGGATGATTGCTTTTTTTTCTCTCTTTGTGTTTTCTCTTGCTGTTTCATATAGGGAACAACACTTTTTCGTGTGATTTTTCCTAGCTGTTCCATATAGGAAACAACACTTTTTGAGAGTTTTTTCCGTTCCCTCTGAGAACAACACTTTTTTTAGTTTTTGTTGTTCCCTCTCTGGAACAACACTTTTCTGTGTTTTTGCTGTTCCCTTTTGGGGAAATGTGAATTTCCTCGCTTTTGTTGCTTCCCCTTTGGGAATAACACTTTTTGCATTTTTGCCGTTTTCCTTTTGAACAACACTGCTTTTTATGTTCTTTGGGAACAACACTTTTTGCATTTTTGTCACTTCCCTTTGGAACAACACTTTTCTCGTGTTTTTGTTATTCCCTTTGGGAACAACACTTTTTCCTTTTTCTTCGTTCCCTTTTGGAACAACACCAGGGTTTTGCTGTTCCCTTTTGGGAACAACACTTTTTTGTGTTTACTGTTCTAACTTTGGAACATCACCTTTTTTTGTTTACTGTTCAAACTTTTGAACAACACCATTTTCTCTTAGCGTGTCTTGCTATTCCCACTTTTGAACAGCTGTTGTTCCATCTTTGAAACAACATTTTTGCT
The DNA here is from genome assembly GCA_034641835.2 of Pinus albicaulis. Taxonomy (NCBI): domain Eukaryota; kingdom Viridiplantae; phylum Streptophyta; class Pinopsida; order Pinales; family Pinaceae; genus Pinus; species Pinus albicaulis. The sequence goes on from JAXQQM020082733.1 coordinate 162,669, forward strand.
TCTTCTAAGTTTTGTGTTTTATGAATAGCACTTCCTTCCTCTTGTGGAATTATTCCTAGCTCATCTCAACCCCATTTTTCTGATTCTATTTTATGACATGAAGTACAATACTTCTATGCAGACAAGAATTATGGATTCTATTGAAGCAGGTGAATATCATTAACATTATGATCTTTAACATGACAACTTCTGGATGAGAGATTCTTTTTAAGAAAAGGGACACATTTATTTATATACTAATTTACTGCATCGTTTTCTATTGTACATGATATTGATTGATCATCTTAATACCATGCTGGTTCCACCCTTTCTGGTTATAATCTTCTCTGTCTGTAATAAATGAGATTATGGGTATATTTTTTTTTCTATTGACATGTTCAACTTCTTCCACCATCCCTACTCTTAGGGAGTACTGAGCCTCCCTATTTTTATCATAAAACTATGTAATCACAGCAAAATTTTGTTTACAGATGAAGGATAGGGGGTCTCATTATGAGCCAGCCTACCATGTTCATAAGGCTATAACGAAGTGACATTCCCATTATGGCCACCACACCAGGGTTATAATCCATTGGATAGCCAAAATATCCTTGGAACATGAGGTCTCATCATGAGTCGGCCTGATCATTTTTGCTACATCCCAATGAATGGTAGTGTGGTTATCTGGTTACCACGCCAACACACTGATCTCTTCCGTAGAACATCACTGGAACTCTCCATTTATAAATTGAGGATCCTGGCTCATACGGGTTAAAAAGCAAGCCTGCCGAGGCTATGGACGCCTGTTGGTAGTAGAGGATCTGCTTATGGTATTGAAGTTATATCTTATCGTCAATTATTACTATAATACCCTTTTCTTATTCTTTTTTTTATCGGAGAAGTTATTTCCTTAATTTTTCCCTGTTTTCAACCTTTACGCATGAGAAATTGTTTTCTGATCAATCGCACCATTTTCAGCTAGAATACTGTCAGCAAAGCATCTTTTTGGCATATTACTGTCCTTTTCTTTTTTTCATAACTTATCATCAATCCAAAGTGTCCTATCTCTTATTCATAACTATCTTTACACACTCTGATATCATTATAACCATACCTCTTGCTGTCCTATCATTGATATGTGTACTCTTCTTCATTTACTGTCGTATTGATCATTCACTTGCCTTTCCGTCATCACAACACCTTTCATATGCTTTATGGTCATGGAATCCCTTTTCCAATTGAAGGGGTGAATGTATGCGATATAATTACTCAACTCTACCATAACTTGATGATTTGACAAAACATTAGTACTGCATTTATACAAAAGTTTTTCTGATTAAAATTTTTGCATGCATCTTATCTGTTACTATTCAAAACTAAAACTGTGGATTCAAGAAATTTACATGCAAAATAGTGACTTGTTACAGGAGAACAACAAGTATGGGGGGAATTCTATTCGCAACAAGGTCACACAATTTCCCCTAACAACAAAGGCTCGCGCAACTTGCAACCGCGCCTAATTATTCAGACATGATGTCCTTGCATGGATTCCACATTTTGCATCACTTTTAGTATCCGCTCAGCCTACATCAGCTTCAACAAATTCCAGTCTATAAATATCATTCCACATTTTTTTTGGAGGTAAAACTTGAGGTAAAATAACATACTTTTCTGATTTATTACGAATTTAGGAGAATTTCATGCAAAATCCATTGAGCATTATTTATCATCATTCATTCCACATCTTTACCACTTCCCATTATTCAAAGACAAAATATTTCAGTTTGGGGGAGTGTTTCTTTCATTTATTTATTTATTATGACCATATTATTCATTCTCAACACCTCCCTTCTTCCATATTGTTTTACACCAAGCATAGATTTCAACAGATTGTAGCAACCACCTCTATTCGTTTTCTAGCATTGCATGAGGGCATGCTAATTATTCGGTTTGGGGGAGGCATTGCTACACATGATGGATGTTTTCTACTTTCTTTCTCATTTAAGGCATATATTTCATTTTATACTGTGCAAAAATTGATTTGCATATATATTTAAAACTATGAACTGAATTCTTGTGATTTCTGGATAACAATGAGTTATCATTAAAATACACAAGCCCAGATAATTTCACGCTAAATTAATTCATAAAATTTCGAAAATCATGCACTATCACTGACAGCCATTTTGTTTATATCTCATGATCCATGCATCAAAACGATTTGATTTTTGGATCATAGAAGCATTAATATAGTAGAAATCTAGTTTTTGAGAAAATGGTTAATGAAGTTTGCTGTTACATATATCATATTTTGTTGCAACTTCATATAAATATAATTGAATGTCAAATGTAAAAATTGTTACGCCTTCATCAAGATTGCTAAAATTGAATATTCATTATTTGAGGAAGAATTCATTTGTTCCATCCATTTCATGAGTTGGGATGAACAATTTTTGTATTATTGCTTGGTTAATAAAGAGGCTTTGGGTTTCATGAGGACATGCAATATATTCAGTTTGGGGGTATGTTGGGCCGCTAGTTTGTCATTATTATTATCACTTTTTAACACCTATTTCATCCATTTCTACCATTCTTTATCACATCATTTATCATGGTTTATCATATAATTCCATTTTATAATTATTTATGCTCTTATGGATAAATATTATTTCTTCTCCTTTACTTTTAATAAATTGATGATTATTATGCATGATTTTACCAATAACAGTTTATTAATAAAAAAATTTTAACATCACTCACCATTTTAGCCTCCAAGATATTTTCAGATTGCAGATTTGATCTCCAGCTCATCATTAATATTCCAACTCATAAATTCGTTGGAATAAGAAGTGACAGTATTTCATTGGATGGTTTGGGCAAATGGAGAAGAATCTGGAAAATCCGAAACATGGGTTTTGTCCAGAATGGACTAAATTAACTTTATTAATGAACATTTTTCCCAAATTTAGTTTTTATTAAGAGAAACGGAAGGTTATCTGAAGACGATTTTCTCAGATTCATTGTTGTGGCCATTTTCCAAATTATCTCATTTGAAATACCAAATTATACATGTTCTTGTTGAATGATTGATGAAAATATATTTCAGATATGATCTTACTGATCAATTTGTTGTGAACAATCCAATTTTGTTATGGGAATCATTTTTTTGTAACTTCTCTCTACTCTTTGTATTTAAATGAAAAATAGAGATCAAAGAAGGGGATTAGAATTGGATTATAATGGCATTAGAATGAGATTATTTATGAGAATAATCATGGAATTATTATGGGATTATTAGATTAGATATGATACAAGGAAATAGCAGAAAGTGGAGAATGTAAATAAGACCATATCATGTAGTGCGTCGTATCTTTCATTTATGCATCATTTGTAGTGAACAGAATGTATTTATATTGTAATGGCTACAATGATTAATACATAGTTTGTGTTGATGTTCATTCAATTGTTCTGGAGTAACTAAGCAGCGTTCGCTAGCGGCTAAGGGCCCGGTCTCAGGTGAATTTCGCTATTATTCTTTGTGCTATACCTTTCCATTTACCGCAAGTATATTATGCTTTTCTGGTTTATAGTGAATTTCTTTTGATGATTTAGATTTCTATATTTGTTCCTCTATGTGCGCATTTCCAATTTATTAGTTGTTTTTTAAAAGAATAGGTTTTGATTATTTAAAGTATAGACTATTATTTCTATCACTTTCATTCTGATTCAATGGTTTAGATCTAGCTAAAAGAGCTCTGTTAATGCTTCAGTGCTCTCAGTTGATTGAATTATTTGAATTAAGGAATGAATCACAGTTTCGGATTATAATGCATAGATGAATCACTTTCTTTAAAGCTTCAGAATTATGATTGCGTCTATATTCAATGATTGGTTTTACCATTACTCTCTAGGTTTATAGCTTGCACATATTATGTACACTCTTGAAACAAAAAGACTTACCCAGGTCAATAATTAATGTGAGGAAATTAGGAGTTTTAAAAGACACCTTTTAGCAACCAACACTTACCGTCCCTTTGTTGAGGAAAGGTTCTTGGATCACAGCTGGTTGCTGGGAAGATCCTCCTTGTCCTCTGTTACTCTGTAGCTTCTTTAGCTCAAGGAGATCAGGACAGTGGTGAGTATAGTGCCCGTACTCACCACATATCGAACAGGAATGGTTTGTTCAAAGAGGTGGCCTTTTACTCCGTCGTTGGTCATTTCTTGGCTCCTGGTTCTGATTTCGGTTGGAGTTACCTCTAGCTTGGGATCGCAGTGGCGTTGCTGGTTGCTGCTCCCCTATCCAAGGTTCCCTTTTGGCTTGTTTTTGGATTTTTTCTTTACCACGTTAGTACAGTAGTTCTCTTGGTTATATTGGTGTGGTTGGTTTTTGGATGGCTTCACAAAGTTCACCTGTGCATTGTTTTGTAGAGTTGGGTCGTGTGCTGGGGACTAAGCGTAATTCGGTCCCGGGTTCACACCTTACTATTGGAGGGGAGTTCTTCCATCAGTTTTCCTTTCGGCGTACTGATTCCCATGAGTCATAGGATAAGGTCCTCCCTAGTGGTACACTTGCACCCTATTAGTCAAATTTTGCTAAGGCATATGATGACTTTCAAAACTGGGTTGAGGCATGTTCTGGGTAGAACTGTATGTGTAACCGGTGTTTTGACTGTTGCTACCTAGATAACTCTCGGTCATTGAACCAATTAACCTGTCTACAGATTCCGACGTGCCTGGCACTTCTTGATAAGTTTTCAGGCGCAGGGCGTTAGGTAGGATATTATAAATGTATCTTGACTGCGTATAAATCAGCTCAAGCTTTTGGGCTTTGTTGATTGCATCATCTTCGGATGTGGGGTTCTACTGCGCCACATCCCTTGAAATATTTGTCGTAAGAATTTTCAAGAATAAATCTAAGAGAACCCAATCGTCAAGTTTAGCTTTACATAAACTATGACGTCGCCTCCATTCATGGAGATGGTCTGAGATGTGGATGGTGGGGGTTTATCTAAAATGAGTTAGTAATTCCATTCTGGAATCATGGTGAATGGGTAACTGAAAATATGTTAGAAACACGGTAACAAGGGCACTAAAGGTTCCATGTGGAGCTGAGGATTGCTCCACATACCATTTCGCGGCCACTCCAGTAAGAGTGCGTTGAAATAATCTCAATCGAATAGTGTCGTCAATGATATTGTTCTATGAGCACCACAGGTGAAAGGTCGTGACATGATTACCTGGGTCTTTCGCTTGCTTGCCTTCGAACTTTGGTATATATGAAGGGAGCTTCGTGGGCATGAGAGGCCATGTAGGATCGTGTGTGATGGGGTCATTCGTTAGCTTGGTCAAATCGGGTAGATTCAAGGGAGCTAAGAAAGGTGACTGAGAGGTTGACGCCATTGCAATGTGTGAAGACACAAAGTTCTGGTTAGAATGAGGGTTATTCTGCGATGTACCCTGCTATGTATTCAGTTGGCTTCCCTAATGGGACACACTCATCTGCCCCCTAGGGGTTTTGGGAGGAGTGGTATGTGGTGTAGCATTGGGAGACCGACTAGGGTTCCCAACTACGGTTTCCCCAATAAAGGACGAACCAATGACGGTGGCAGTGTTCCGTCTTTAACGCCTGAATGATGAAAGACCTAGAACCCCTCTCGGTAATGGGGGGAGGTCCAAAAGACGCCTGGATCAACAAGGTTCCATTGGGACCTGTTAGGTGTCGCCCATATTTTTTGGAAAAATTTAAGAGGATAGAGTCTATGATCAAAGAAAACTTCTTGTCACAGACATAAAACAAAGCAAAAAACAAAATAGATTTCCCTTTAAATTAATCTATGTGATCAAGCAATCAAAAAAGTGGTTTTTGTTCGTTTGCGTATGATACTCAAAATCCTAGAATACCTATGCGTCCTCAAACGCTCAAAGGTAATTGGGCCTTGAGAATATTTCTTGAAAGTTCTGGCACAACATCCCGTAAGAGCTGGCAATGCCCCCAGTCAACCGAAGAGAATCCACCAAGGTAAGGGTAGAGGGTCTAGCGCTTACCTGCACTGTCACCTATAGGGTAAAGGTTTGCCTAGTTTTTTTCCACTAAGAACCACTATCCCACATGAGAATTTGAGTCTTTGGCTTCTTGGTGGTCACCTAGCAGTACCGAGTATCAATCAGGTCAGGTAGCCCCAACTGATATCGCACACACTGTGCCTAAGCCTAACCCCCTATGAAACGAGTCTCTGTCGCGCTCGATTTTTCGTTGCAGTGGGCTGATAGATGGATTTGAAGCTCCCTAAATACACAAATTTTATGTTTCAATATGAAGTATGATCAAGGCGACTTATTGGATGCCTACCCCCTTGATCCTAACTTAAGCTATAAATTCTTTTATGGCCCCTGTGGGGAGAATTTAATGAGTTTGGTTAAGTTAGTTTTAGGTGTCTTTGCTTCATTTAGTGGGTGAGTGTGTGTGAGCATAAGGTGGACAAGCACATAGTTTGAACTTGTGGATATCATTGATCCTTTAAAAAATCCCCTATTTAAACTATGTTGTATTGTTCCTGGCTCAAATCGAAAACATGTGTGGCTAATGGGCCGCTTTCAAATTTTCCTAGTTAATCTATGTGGCTAACTATAGGGAGATGGTGAATTGTGAATATGGAGCATTCATATGCTTATCTAGGATCACCGAAGGGTGGAAAGGTAGCAGATATTACTTTCTCTTCTATAAAAAAATCAATCCTAGTCCCGCAATTCCTAGTACAAAAATTGAACTAAACTAAAAACTTTTACACTAGAACAAAGAAAACTAGTTATACATGCGTGGTCTTGAGCCACTCACTTGGAATAGTTATCTAGGTGTGAGTACCAAAATTTGTAAAAAATAAATTTTTCAGAATGCAAGTTACTTTGCCCCCTACTTAAGTTATGTGAAGATTTTGCAAAAATCAACTTGAAGTAAAGCTAACACTAAGCCTACAAAAAGAACCTAAAAGTGAGATTTAACAAGTTGCGGGATACCACAACCAATGTTGGTAGATGCATTAGGGGTTTCCAAGCACCTTACAAGCAGAAACAGATAGAATTTAGGGAGAAATTTCTCATTCTGTAAATTGCGCGCAAAAGTTTGAGACAGGTGCACTTCCTGCACACGGGTCAGCACTAAACGCGCGCCCTGTGTGTCTGTGAGGAAGAAACGCGCGCAAATTCCTGCAAGTGAAAAAAAATTAGGAGCTGCTCTTCTTCAGTCTGTCACTCAGGGTGAATCTAGGGACCACAAGAGAAATCAGAGAACTATCAGCTCCACTCCAGAACATAGACAGAGGTCTCCTGCAAAAGAAGACACAACCACATAAACTTGGTAATAAAACGTTAGTGGAGTCGCCAATCCTATTGTGGTGTGTTTGGTGCATGTATGTATGAAATCACACCAGTTTAAGGGGTGTGGTTTATCCCTTTAAAATATTGGTAACAGGAAGAAAGAAGTGGAGTAAATGAGCATACTATATATAAAAATAAGCATGAAAATTTAATATAAAATCTAAACTAAAAATAAACATAAATAAACAAAATCTCTAACGAGTCAATCGACACAATAATGCAAATGGCGGCTCTAGGCACCTCTTATTGAACGCTAGTAGAAAGGAGTAGAATACTTAACCCTCTTGCCAAAGGGCCCCTAAACAATGGTTCTAATGGTTCTAAGTCCCGATGCAAGGATGTTGCTCATTCCACGCCTCGCCTCGGCGCAGTCTCCTTCTCTCTCTAATATGTGGACTGAGCTTGTTGGATGGCCGACAAGTGAGTCCCCTCTGTTTGCAGCTCCAGGTCACACACTGCTGGTATTTCTTCAGCAATTCTGGCCAACATAACAATGTGATAACAAATTCTTCATCTCATGGTAGCTTTATATAGGGGATTTCAAATCCTCCTTCCCTCCCTTGGTACATTGTGGATGGTGATCCAAGGGAGAGGTATGATTCCTTTGTGTGCTCCAAATATTCCATTGTGTGCTCACATAGTGTCTAAGGTAGCGTTGGTGGTTGTCCTTAGGCGGCTTCAAGTAAGGAGTAACTTTTCCTTTGCTTTATGTGGTCCCGGATAGTGACATTTCACCACTCTCAGGAATGCACGCTTATCGGGCCAAAAGGCACACAAAAGGCACTCTTCTCGAAGGATAATGCATGAAATAAGCATTTAAGACAAATTCAAATTTGATTTCCTTAAACCTTTGAGATTTTAAAATAATTTATGGATCTTGTAATGTCTTCCAGCCCTGTAAATCCTTTGGCTTCACATTAATTAATGTCATCTTCTATTGTACGATTTTCCGGTGTTAACAACAAGAATGTGAAATTTATCTTTAACAATGGGCTTATTAAGCTCCCTATAATATGGAGACATGTGCCATGATCCAACCTTCTTATGCACCAATACTACTGGAGCACAGAAAGAACTTTGACTAGGTTGAATTATATCAACCTCTAACATTTCTATAATCATACGTTCAATTTCGCTCTTTTGAACATAGAGATATATGTAAGGCCTGATGTTTGGAGGAACACTTCCTAGAATCAAATGAGTATAATGATCATGATCACGAATAGTTGGGATTCCTTTGAGAGTTTCAAACACCTTGGAATGATTGTCCGAGATTTTTGGAGATGTAGAGAAATAGATGATTTTGATGTTGGAACTTCTAGTGAGCATATTTGTGTAATTATGCCTCATTTTTATTTCTTCAGAAGCTTTGTCATGACATTAGAGCTTATTATCTTTCCTGGCTTCCCTGTGATACGCCATAATTCAACTTCCTTTCCTTCATAAAAAAATTTCAAGAAAAGTTCTTGAAAATTAAAAGCTACCATCCCCAAAGATTATAACCATTGTACTCCAAGTACAACATTAGCACCTCCCATTGGAATGGAAATAATTGGACTATTCAATACATATTCCCCCATGGTTAGCTTGATATTATGTCATTTTCCAGAGAAATTTGTAGTTCCTCCATTTGTAACCATCTCTTAACACTCTGGTGTTGGGTATAGGAATCAATTCAATTCCTTGGCTACCTTACAATGAATAAAATTATGGGTACTACCCAAATCAATCAACATTATCACCTTTTTCTTCTTGATATGTCCTTCTATATTGAGAGTTTGAGGAGTGTTAATTCCTTCCAATGCATTAAAATATATGGTTAGACTCATTTCTTCTTTATCTAGGGTTGGTTCTTGGTGTATATCCTCTTCTTTTAAAGTTCCTTGTTCATTTTCTTCCTCCTCTTCATAATCTATGTAAAATACTTTCTTCTCAACACACTTATGACCTTTAGTGTATTTTCTATCACAATTGTAGAAAATTCATTTTTCTCTTTATTCTTCCAATTTTTGTGGTGTCAACCTTGTAGGTTGTGGAAGTCTAGGAGTAGAAATACTTCCATATTTATAGATGTGAGTGGTAGGCTTCCTTGTCACCATAATTCTACATTCAATTTTTCTTGCCAACCTGAATGCCTTCTCCAATGGATCGAGTTCCCAAACATGAACCTCATGTTGGATGTTATCCTTTAAAATCCCTATGAAGACATGAATCCTATGTTCCTTTGGAATATCAGCTACCCTTATATTCAATTTTTGGAAGTCTTCAATTTGCTCCACCACTGAACCCTTTTGTTTGAGATTTATCAATTGGCTAAAGAAGGTGTTTCTCTTTTTATCCTCATAGTGTGCTATCATTTCCTGCATAAAAATTGACCAAGTGACAATTTTTTTACGAGATAAAAGCCATCGATACCATAAAAATGTATTTTGTTCTAAATATAAAGTTGCAATGCGTACCTTTTGTGTGGTTTGCACATTATTGAGATCAAAATATTGCTTCATCTGTAGTATCCATGTTACGGGATCCTTTCCACCAAACTTCCTCATATCAATCTTTGGAATATGGCAGGTCTTCAATCCAACATTAGAGTTTATGAAATCACAACTAACATTTATTTTGTTCTCATCATGAGTTTCCACTACTATATTTTCGCCATTAGGAATCATTTCTTGTATCAACTTTGTCAAACCTTCCTTCAAACCTTCCATGTCTGCTTTTAGGTCATTCTTCATGTCTTCCATTTTGTCTTTCATTTTTTCATTGGTTGTAGCTTCCATGTCATCCATCTTAGCTTCCATGTCATCCATCTTAGCTTCGATTCCATTCTTCAAACCATCGATCTTAGCTTCCACGCCTTTCTTCAAAACATCCATATTAGCTTCCATTCCTTTCTTCAAACCATCCATATTAGCTTCCACTCCCTTCTTCAAACCATTCATTTTAGCTTCCACACCTTTCTTCAAAACTTCTATTTCATTTTTTGTTGCTTTTTGCGAGAGTGAAATTTGGTGCACTTCTCTTGTAATTTTGATATATCATGTTGCACTTGTTCATCTTCATGAGTCATAATAGAGTATTCTGAGGGCTTAATGGGTGTTTAATTATTTTTATGGGGCATTTTAGAACCCAATACTAATATTTATGCTTCAATATGCCCTTGGAATCACTTCAAACTAATTTTCAAACAAGACTTATGCAATTTGAAAAAAAAATACACATTTTTTTCTTGATTTTGAGGAGCTCGATATTGAAACTGATGTATCTCTGTAATTTCGAATCCCTGAAATCTTATCTTTAGTCCTATAGTATCCCTCTGAATATTCTTTCTAATGTCATAGGTCTGAACTGATTTGGATTCTTCAAATCAAAGTTATGCCTGATCTCCCACAATGACCTAATTATGGACTGGTTCAGTAGAGAAAACTTGTACAACATGCCACCTGTCATTTTTTGTTTCTTCAGCTCTGAAATTAATATAAAATAAACTAAAATCCATGTATTGTTGAACACTTTTTATAGAATTCCAATCCGATGCTCAGAGAGAGAGTTATGACGATTTTCCCATGGTCACCTCCTAGAGATGAAATTAGGGAGCCTGAAAAAACCCTAACTTCCACAAATCGTATCTCCAAAAATATTGCGAACCAAGATTTGAAATTTTTAAACGAAGTTCCTCGGGATGTTGGATTCGTGTGATAAAAATTTTAGACTCTAAACCTTCATATAAAAATAATTATAGTGAAAATTCCATGATGACCTGTTTGGAGCAGAAAAACCCTAGAATCCAAAGCTTTGATGCCAAATGTTATGAAACCAACTCCAAAAATAGAAGAAAAGAGAGTCAATGCCTTATAAATAAGCCACTTCAAGGGGGAAACCTCCTTTATATTACATAAATGAACAATTCTTGGATCATTCAAATGATAAGACCTCTTTTCTATATATAGGAGTCCATGGGGTCACAATATAATACTAGCCGACCTAACAATAATAATGTAAGCTCACAACAGTAACAATAGTGGGGTTTATGGGGCACATTAATAACAATATGGGGGCTACAGGGGTACAACAGTAACAATAAGGGGGCTACACTACCAACAATAAGGGGCCACACTAGTAATATAGGGACCTAACATTGAATTTCATATGATCATTCGCTTTGATAGCTAGTTTCAATTTTAATGAAATCACATTCGACTTAATCTAATTTGTTGACTATTAAAAAATAATTAAAATATTAATATTAATATTTACTATTTACTATTTTAATTATCAATTCAATATAATACTTATACAACCACACTATATTGTTTTATTTAAAGTTTAATTTCATATAATTATGTAAATTATGCATTAAATAAAATAATTATATTCATTGGATCCACCATTAAAATATAATTAGAATATAAACATTAATATTTACTACTTTGATTATTAATCAAATATAAAACCAATAATATTGTTTTATTTAAATCTTAATTTTATATAATCATGTAAATTATGTATTAAATGAAATAAATGTATTCATTGATATAATTCTCATAGAAATTTATAAAACTAAACACATTTATCCATTATTATACAAATAACCACACTTAAATATTTTGAATTACATATTTATAACCATTTATAAATGTTTATATATAGTTAAAAAATTAAATAAAGTTCATACCTAAACAATTAACAAAAGTTCATAATACCATTAAAAATTAACCAAGGTTCATATAAAAAAATTAATAAAAGTTCATAAACCATTAAAAAGTTAATTAAGGTTCATATCTAAATTAACAAAGATTCATACACTCCCCGATGGGAGTGAGGTCTAAGCAACACATGAAAGGCGTCTTGCATGAGTAAATACAAGTAGAGTGAGGGTGAGGGAGTGTCACACCCTCGAGTTAATGTTGCGACAACCAAGTGGTGGCGGGTGTGCCTTGGTACGACGAGCACCTAACTCACGTATGCGCGATGGCGATGTGCGAAGGGCACACCGTATTGGCGAGCACCCACCTTGGGTGCATCGTGTAGTGGCAAGTGGAGTTGTCTGTTTTGGTGGACATGATGAGTAGTGACAGACGGGTGTGCACCCCATAGTGGGTGAAAAAGTCAAAGGCGTCGGGCAAAGTCGTGTTGGTGAGTACGTTCGGTGATACGGGCACGTTGTGTAGAAATTGGGTGAGCTGGATGCAATGGGGTGTGGGCGACCGAGCTGAAATGGTTGACCCGAGTGACCCACCAGTGGAGAAAGTCTTGTGCGATGGAGAGCATGAGCATTGGAAGTTTATATGGAGAAGATGTGTCATAAATATGCTTGGGCCGACGTGTTATCACTATTGGAGGGGCCGACACTTCATAATTATGTGCAGGTCGACCTGATGGTGTGTGGACCGACTCGTGCAGAGTCGTGACCTGAGGTTGAATGAGTTCGCATGACACATATATATAAGGCATGGTGGGAGTTCATAAAATCATTCATTCAACTTTCAACCAAGTTCAAAGTCGAGCTCCACGGAGTTGTAGCAAAGGATAGTGTGAAGGGTTGAGGAAGCGAAGGAAAAAAAGAAGACTTGTGTAGAAAGGTTCAGGCGCAATCAGATCGCAGGTCATGTACACCATGTGCCCATACCATGGGCAGAAATTGTGTACAAGAACAGGCGTGGGCCGATTTCAGTGATTTGGCATGGCACGTTCAGAACATTCGGGCCGAGTTGTGTGTTTTCCAGGGTGCATTCATAACAACAGGCAGAGTTGAGTGATTCAGGGTGTGCGTTCAGAAAAGGCATTCACAAGTGCAGAGGAGGTTAGGGTGTGGGCAAACTCGTGCAACAGGTGACCCAGCTGACTCGAGTTGCACAACAAAAGGTCGACTTGGGAAAACACGTGCAGAGAGTGACCCTAGTCACCCGAGTTGCACGCATTTTGGTAGGACTTCAGAAAATTTTATTTTGAAGGTAAATTTGGGGTTTTCATAAGACTTGGCTATTGTTGAGAGGCATTGTTGTTGGGCTCAAAGCACAAGTGTTGGACCATCTTGGAAAGAAGTGAAGGTGGATGCACAAGCCTGGATATTTGTATGATTATTGTTAAATTGTACATCATTGAACTGTTATATATATATATATATATATATATATATAGGTAGAATTTTCAAAAGTTTCCCCTCCCAAGTATGTATGGGTGTACTTTGGTGATGTTGTGAATGTTTAATTGTTTAAATATTAAATATTTAAGATTAAATATGTTGCATTGTTAAGAACACTTAATTGGTGAAATTGGCCAAGTGTTCAAGATAGGTGTAATCTATACACTTGAGTATTGATAAAAATAAAAAGTGTAGTAGTGTCGCACCCGCTATACCTGGTTGAAAGAGCACCACAAGTATAGGGTCATGACAGGGAGGGTCCTCCTGATCCCTTCACCGTAATGCATGTAGCGAGAGAGGTAATGGCTTCACGTTGAAAATTTGTGTGAAAAATAACTGTGCATAGGAGTTCGATGGCGGTGAAAGGTTAAGGCGATGGAAGATGAGGGAGCCCGAAATTTGACTCCTCACTCTAGTTTGGTGTTGGTCCTGGTGGTGGCCTTCAGGGAGGAAGCATAAGTGTCGTAGGATGGTTTACATAAGGAGTGGATTGTGTGTGTTTTTCGTGGGAATTTTTTGGTGCGGTGTGTTCAACTGATCCCTACTACTTATTTTCTTATCAATTTTTTGTGTTTGGGTCGAGGATAGGAAGTTGAAGGGAAGTGATCTCACTCGTTTTCATTTTTCTTGGCTTTTGTTGAGCCCATTTTTTTGTGCTATGAGAGGAATCTGGAATCTATAGTCTGGGAAACCTCAAGGGTGGTGGCTAAAAACTAGTTTCTTTTCCCAATTTCGTGCCCTTTGACATGGGTACGATAGTGTTTGGTGGATTGGTGTGTGGTATCTGTGTGGAGAATTTGGAGGCTAGTCGTTGCCTGGGGGAAGTTACACTCAGGCATCGAATACTTTGACATCATTTTTTGTTCAATTTCTTTTTTTGGTTTAATGGTGGGTGGTGGTATTTAGTTTTCCTGGTGGTAGCGGTCTTTATCTGGTAGTCCAAATCCAACATTATTTCTTGGAGAAATGTCATGCACTTGTCAACAACCTGATGGAAATATTGGACACAACTAAGAGAATTTTAACACTGCAGATGGATTCAGAGACTCTTGTAGTGAAATGTAACACTTAGGTATCAAAATTGCAATTTTTAATTTATGGAGTGACACAATTAAAGATTACTCACATAAATGAATAATTCATATACTTGTTGTAATTTTTATTTGGTCATATTTTTATTCTTGGACTATAATAGTCATTTACATTAATCATAATTAATTTTTTCACTTATTATCTAGTCATATATTTTAATCCTAGACTAAATTAGTCATTTAAGTTAGTCAGTTTTAGTTTATTCACTAAATATTTAGTCATATATTTTATCCCTAGATTAAATTAGACATTTAAGTTAGTCTCTTTTAGTTTAGTCACTTATTATCTAGTCATATATTGTATTCCTAGACTAAATTAGTCATTTTTAGTTCAATCACTTAAAATTGTTCAAATTTAGTAGTAATTCACTTGGGATAATTACGGTGACTAAATTTTTTAGTCATGTGGTCTTTAATTTCATCATTTTTTACTAGTGGATGGTTAAAAACATGAACTCTCTAAAAATACAATCAGTGAACTTGAAGGTAGTATTCAATATCCTGCTATAAATATGGATAATTTGTAGTAGTTTTTTGAAGGACAGGAAGCAATATGTTTCATTCCTTTCTTAGTAAAATTTTGGTCCTTTATCTAGATTAGCCTTTAGTGATCTATCACTAAAAAAAGTAATTCCTTTTCTGAAGCTTGTTCTACTATTTTCATATGGCTGAATCATGCTACAATCCTTTCTCATGGAAAATGTTTGAAACAATTTTAGGTTGGTCCTCTTTTTGTTTCCAAGAATTATGAAGAATATTACTATTATTTTCATATCAATTAATTTCCAAGGATATTTTTGAGTAAATATTCTCACAAAAAAATCTCCAAACAGTATTATTTAAATACTAAAAGGAGTAACAAGGACTCGAGATTTTATTAATAGAATCAACCTTTTTTCCCAGACTCTAGAAACAACTGAAAATTTTTAGTGGAGATACTCTTTGATTTTCAAACACTAACTTCTTTTAAGTAACAACTAATTTAAGTTTACAAAGGTGCTATGAGAATCAAATTATCACCAACAAGATGTTACAATTTTTGCTTTTGCTCCATTTTTGGTAGTTTCCAAGTTGGTGGTCAATTTATTGGATTCATTTGTCTTGTGTTTCTCTATAGTGTGTGTAGATAGTTGGGTGGGGAGGGGAGGACAAGGGTTTGTTACAAGGTGTGCAAGGAAAAGGGAAAGGAATGAAGTGTAAGTATGGGAAAGGCTTTGGCTAAGTTTAGACATATATGAGCCAAACAAAAGAACACTGACATAAGAATCAAGATCAAAATTTCCATTTATTATAGAGAGACAATAATGCACAAATAAGACTCGAGGGCATTGAAGGTTAATTTTTTTCTTGAACTTAATAAGCCTAAGTTGTTTTGGCACTTTTTTCATGTCTTTTGAAATTACAAATTTTATTTCCTACTTTGGGGTTGGCCTCCACACTCGTTTCCATATGTTGCGGATATGACAAATCAAAAAAGGAAGGAATAGATACGACACTAAAATGTTGTATGAAATGAAATACATGTATTAAAGGCATGGATGAAGATCAGAGGACACCACAATTCCATTTGTATTTCATATATATATATTTTTTTTTGTTCTACAACATATCAACCTTTCCTGCAATAAAGTGGATTTTACTACTTTGTTGTTGTCAGACTACCTCTATATGTCGACATTGTACCTTTATCTTGTGATTGGTAATGTCATGACAAGTTCTATATGGGTAACTTTCTCTATGTGACCTTTAATCTATGAATTCAAGTTCTGCAACTAGAGCATAACTAAAATTATTTCAAAAATTGATGCTTGAATACTCATTGACTTATTCACATCTTGTGTAATTAAAAAAAAAATTAATTCTAAACTACTCATTAGAGTCCACAACTCAAGCTATTTCAAAATTAATTCTAGGAATCTAGAATACTCATCAAATAATTTTAGTTATATGATGTCTAGCTATAGAATTTTATTCACAAAACAGGCAAGTCCAAAACATTCTTGGATTGCATTCAATTTTGATTTATTTAAGTGAAGATTGAATTCAAGTTTTAACTATTTCATAAATGGGAAAAAAAAATAATACATTCTTAGAAACTAAAATGAGACCATAAATTTAGATTTGACTTCATCACATCCTGGCAAAAGTTAAGGTGGTTGTTTGCAATTTGCACTGAAAAAGTGAGGTGCTCTACAAACCAGGTGGGGCATATGCATATTCATTTTTGTATGTAACACTAAATAGAAAAAGTAAAGAAAAAGGTGATCTCTTGTTTCTTTTACCATTGTATTTAAACAATAAGTAAAAAAACTAGCATACATATATTTTCAGTTGAAGCAAAAAAATCCTAAGCATGACCCTGGATCTCGTAACCATCAAGAGGTGTTAAATAAGATCAATAAATTCTCTTTGAGCTTTTGACCCATATTGGAACTTGCTAGATTTGGGGCTAATATGGATCTATCCTATTATAAAATGACAAATATGTGGAAGAGAGGTCTATGTTTTTTAGCTAAGCATGCATCTCTGTAAAATTTTGGTTATTAGTTATAGATGAAAACATTTGATAGTATTTGGAATTATTCCAATTGGTGCATACTAGTTTCAAAATCTCATTGTCTAATGTGGATGATGTTATGAACTTTTAGTTTAAGATGGAATATTAGTTATGTTACCAAGTGTTGGAACTTGTTATTAACGGTCAAGAGTCCTAATAGATGTTTTTACAATGAGAAAATGTTAGTTATTTGCGTTTAGTTTAAGATGATACACGTTGGACTAATAATCACAATCATGAATTATTCTATTTATCTTGGAAATTACAAAATATTCCAATCATCAATGCTTATCTCGGATGCACCTCCGCAAATAATTAGTTATTAGCTAGGAAAAGAGACATGCCTCTAGGGGAAACCAAGAATCATAAGTGTAAGAGGGCTATCCATTCATTCATATAAACACATTAAAGAGGCAAAAATTCAGATGGGGAAACAAAGAAGAAATGAATTGATTTAATCAATGTCATAGAGGAAAAATGTGAAACAAAACCAACATAATCTTGTTTGAGTCACAGCGTTATATCTGTATTAACTTGGTCTTGTTAATTATTTTATAATAGAGCTCAACAATTCATTTCATTACAATTAAGGGCATTAGATGGAGATTGTATCATCCATGGGCCTATTACTTTTCATATCGTATTTTGGAGATTCTAGTCTACTTATAGAGAGAAAATAACAAGGAGAGAATGAAAACAATGTTGCATATCCCAATGTAGTATACCCTTAGATAAGCTTCTATAACCTATTGTTAAAAGAAGTTTTGAACCTTTTTTTGTAATTGAAACTCCTCTTTATAACCCACGAGAGCCTACTTCGTGATCCATTAGTTACTCTAAATTTGGAATTAAATAATGAACTCAATGCTTGGTGTATTGGTAATGAGATGAAATTAAGGTTTCTCTTGCAAGAATAGCCAAATTTTAATGCTATTTTCATTTCTTCGTTTTTTTTAGATGTATATTCTCTTTGAGAAGGTGACCTACCTTGCTATGAACTTTGAGAAACCATTTAAATGTGCTAATGAGTGGTTTCATAAATTTCCATGCACTATTGGAGGTTGCTATCACTTATTTTTAGACTACCCTAGAGGGCATGGGATGCCTTGTTAGCTTAGTTATTTTCCACATTAAGGTTCTACAAGGCCTTTCCTAGCTTGACTTTGTTTGCAATATTTGTGGGAGGAAGACTTCGAAATAACCTCTATGTTAAGGTCCATGTGTAGATGGAAGGTTATACATGGCCCAAAAATATCTAATGTTGATAGAGGTTTTTCAAGATCTATTATGATTGATAGTTCCTCTTTTACAACCTTTATGTTCTCTTGATAACTTTCCTTGACTATGGAGATCTCACTATTCATTCAAAGGATATGGAAGTTTAAAGGTCCCCATGTGAGGGACATTATTTTTGTAGTTGATCTATGTTAGAGCTCGTGGTGGAGGTTCTTGTGGGTACAAGAGGAATCCCTTGTTTCTTATTTTGATTGAGTTTGAACTCTATAAGTAAATATTGCAAATCTTGCTTGATTCAGTTGGATTCTTAGGGAGGCGTTTTTCCTTTGTTCCTCCTGCAATGATATTATCCTTTCTTCAAGAGATTTCCTAGATGCATGTTGATATTCTTATTTAAAAATATGATGCCCCCCTTCAATTTTTGTTTCTACAACAAAAGTTTTTGTGCAACATAGAGTGGTTCAACAATGATAATAACTTAAAATGCTTGGATCTACTCTTAGTTTTCCCTTAAAACATGATTAGCTTCAACAATAGTTTTTCAATATTGCTCTTACTTTTTCCTTAAACCAAGGTTAGCTTCAACAATAGTTTGTTAATATTGCTCTTACTTTTTCCTTAAAACATGGTTAAATTCAACAATAGTTTGTTAATCTTTCTAGTCACTTCTTTGGAGCTCTCTAGTCCAATATGGAAACAATGTTGTAATGTCAACATAAACATTTAGGCTTCACTAAAAATTTCAAATTTTTTTTAAAGTCTATACACCTTGTAGATCATTACCTTAACCTCAATTTAAAACATGCACAAAGTATGAAAAAAAAAAATATTTACTATTAAAATTACTTACGACATTTCATTTGCTTGGAAAATTTGAACGTCATTGTTTTTTTTAAATCATATTCTAGTCTAAAAAGTTATTTACATTTTCCAGTAAAAATTTACAACATGAAACTCATTATGTAACAAACTAATATATTTTCAATGGTACTAGTGGACTTGCCATGAGCTTTTTCCAATAAAATTATATGAAGCAAATTTTATTGTGTTTGAAAAGCAAATAAAACTACTGGTAAGTAATTCATATAGGAGTGGGCTAACCATTCGATGGAATGCCCTTGGGTTATACGCCCTCGGCGACCGGCGTATCCATCCGGAAAATCCCTCTGGCGATCGCGGGTGCCACGCCCCTCCCCGTTTCCATCCCACAACGTTAAAGTTAACGTTCCCCATCTGTTGTTTAATCCTTCCTGTAACAGGCTAACCCATCAACGTTTGGGTACTCCCACACGATCCGCCACATGAGCTTGCGCAGCCAGTTTTAGGGCAGAAGTGACATGAATTCAAATTTCAAATGAAACGACTGAGACGGAGTAATGGAGGCTACCAACCTCGGCTCTGGAGTTGCTGCCCAAACTCATTTTCAAAATTTTCCTCTCAGCTATTCATTTCGTTAACTAGCCTTCCTCGTTATTCCGTCGAGTGCTTCTGTCGAGAGTATTAGAGCTCCGAGGGTATTTGGGAGGGAGTCCAAGTATTTGTGCATTCCCTTTCTGTCTTCAAGACTCAACAGAGCAACAACAAAGGGAGTAAGCTAAGAAAAGCAACGCAACAAAGTAGAGAAGTAGAGCAGAGCAACAAGTCTTCGTTTGGAAAGGAATTGTAAGTAAATTTCCCGTTTAGACTAAATTAAATATTTATTCTAAATTTATGTATCTCCTGCTTTAGACTACTAAATTTATTCTCGTTTAGACTAAATTAAATTTTTATTCTAAATGTATGGGGAATTAGGAGACCACGGGAATGGGGAATGGGGAATTAAATGTAATGTATGGGGAATTTCATGGTAGGTTGCAAGAAAGAAAGGCATGTTAAGAAACCTACCATGAAATTCCCCATACATTAAATTTAATTCCCCATTCCCCATTCCACTTCATGTATGGTCTCCTAATTCCCCATAAATTAAATTTTTATTCTAAATTTTTATTTAAATTGACAAAATTTCAAACTTCATATTTTATTTATTTCGTAGAGAGAGCGGCAACTTGTTGTTGCCAAATAAATTAAATTTTTATTCTAAATGGGTATTTATATTAAGAAAATTTCAAATTTCAAATTTATTTATTTCGTAGAGAGAGCAGCAACTCGTTGTTGCAGTGGCAGCAACAGCGAGTTTCCGCCACTGTAACCATGTGTTGCCACCACGATAAATTTTAATTTTTAGCAGTGGCGACAACACGTTGTTGCCATAGCTCTCTATGAAATAAATAAAATATGAAGTTTGAAATTTTGTTAATATAAATAAAAATTTAATTTACAGTTGTTAGTGTGTGTTGCTGCCACTGCAAATTTAAATTTTGAGCAATGGTGGCAACTCGCTATTGCAGTAGCAGTAGCGGCAACAGCGTGTTTCCACTACTGTAACAATGTGTTTCCACCGCTATAAATTTTAATTTTGCGCAGTGGCGGCAACAGCGGGTTGCAGCCACTGTAACAGTGTGTTGCTGCAACTGAAATTAATTAAATTTTTATTTGTATTAAGAAAATTTCAAACTTCATTTTTTATTTATTTCGTAGAGAGAGTGGAAACTCTATTAACGATATTTAATTACATTATTTTCTTGTTTTGTATATGGTTGCAAAATGGGTCCTGGCTATCCAGATATGGTGCCACCCAAACCCAAGGAATGCATGGAAAAGGTTCATGCTTCATAATGAAGCCCTGAGCCAAGTTTATCAAAATAGTAGAGAATTACTTGGGATTACAACAAACAATGAGGCATACTACTATGCATTGATCGAGGGCCTCATGACTGCATGGAGTTATGGTGCAAATGACATTGTCACTTACACTAACTTCGAGCTAATCATCAACTAGATGAATGGTAACTTCCAAGTTAGAAGACCTAACCTAAATCCCCTTCACCAGCAGGAAAAATCCATTGCTTCACAATTCCATGGTTTTGAGACTATGTACCAATCTGATGTCCAAAGGGTCTGTGATTCAATACTTTCTGAAGCAGCATCCAAAGGACGTGGATGTGGTAGATTTGTGGAGCCAACATATGCTCCAATTATTATTGATAGGCATCATTATAGATTGCCTATTAATGAATGAATTGTTGCTATGATTGGGATTGGGGTTATTATGGGGGGAGTAATATTATTTTGTTCATCTTTTTTGAGATAGATTGGAGCAACCTGATCTCCATCATTTTTGTATGAGCTATTTTTTACAGATGGAATCACTATTTTTTGGTCTTATATCTCGACACATGTATGTAAAAAATGCATTTTTCAGTAATACTATTAATGGAATTACATTTTTAGTATAGTTTAGTTATGTCATTAGATTATGTGATGGATGCTTTTATTATGCCTTTTATTCTAGAAGTCAAGTTCCAATCTCATTCAATTGTGCTAGCACATATACAGAAGCATTGTCATGTATTTAATACTTTTATCAGCAAATAGAGGATTCCAAAATATGCTACAAAACAAGACTATTTATTCATTACAATGCCTTCAATACACCTTCACAATTCCAACTTCTACGAACAAATATTCACTCATTATCCATGAGCAGCACATGCTCCCATAATTTATACAAGCCTCTTTTTTTACTATAA
The DNA here is from genome assembly GCA_034641835.2 of Pinus albicaulis. Taxonomy (NCBI): domain Eukaryota; kingdom Viridiplantae; phylum Streptophyta; class Pinopsida; order Pinales; family Pinaceae; genus Pinus; species Pinus albicaulis. Next base: position 184,680 of record JAXQQM020082733.1, read on the forward strand.
TGTGCTCTAATTCTTATGTGAAATTATGAGCTTCATTGAGAAATTGTGTGAGATACCCTTGGTTACAAGCCAACCAAGATAACTTATATATCAATCATTATTTTTCCTTTACACATACATGGTTAAATGCAAAATGCAAATGTGACATCTTGCACTTTTGCAATCCATAGATCCAACCTCATTTAAGGGGCAGAAATGTATAAATATTCAAACCAACAATCCAATTGTCGTGAATTTCTCCGTCATCAACATCTATAGCCACAATGCCAGGTGTTTTGAACTGAAGCAAGTTTTGACATCCATGACAACAACTACAAATTAGCCTACAAATAGAGAAAATAATATGAAGAACTTGCAAATCAATGAAGCTATCTTGACAACCCAACTCTTTAACATTGTTATGTACTGAGAAAAGAACCCACACAAGTACCAATGCAAGTGAATAATGCCAAGGGATATGATTTGAAAAGCATTAAGGTATATATGATTTTATGATTTGAATGAATTGAAAAGTTAGCTTCACATGGACATGTAAAGGGGAACATTCATCCCCATCATAACATGTTTATATGAAATTGAGCCATACAGAGACTATTTCTCTCGAGATTCAAGGTATGTTTTCTTTAGAATATCATATAAACTTTGCTTAAAGTTTTAATAAAAATCCAATATTTTGATTATGAAAAATGCATATGTGGTGTTAGTAGATAGGTCAACAATTTCATAATGGAATGCATTGTTACAGCATGGACTCTTTATTTTCACATCTTACCAAGCATATTGATAGATATTTATATATTGTAATTTTAATTTTTTTAAAATTAAAGTAACTTCAATCTCCTATTTCGAAGATATGTTTTAAAAAGCTTGAATAACTTCAATTATCATTATAAACTCTTTAACGAATCGCACCTTATTTAACGATAAACTCATAAAGTAATTTTAACCTATCTTGAAGGTACACTGAACACAATATATAAAAAAGTTTGATTATTTTATTTTAATAGTATTTAGAACTTTATAATTAAACTTTTAAAAAAATTCTTAGGAGTGGTTGGCTGGGTGTTGGGGTTTCATATAACTTCCAAAAGGTTAATTGGCAATGCAAAATCAATGATATTCATCATGTTGTTGATATGACTTTCATTTAACCATCTGCATATCTATTTCCCAACCCCTTGCGCCAACACATGTCTGCATACGGGCACCGCCATAAATAACCCGTCCCCATTTTTAATTTATTACTATACCCATTACCCCAACTCTTCCATTGTGCCATTGTCCCACATTTGAACTCTTGCAAATAGCTAACACAACCAAAGCCACTCTGAACTCTGGCTAAAGATGGGAGGTGCAAGAATACACCATGAAAGTGTCGAAGAATTGTTAGAAGCATTTCCACACGTTAAACAATTATTTGAACAGGCTGGATGGATAGATTATATTCACAGGTTTCAAGGGCATGACAATGACATAGCCCTAGAATTCACAATGCATTACAGGGAGGGTATATCAGAGGCAGGGAAAATTTTAGGGGCTAATATTCACAGGTGGGCTAATTTTCCATGTTTTTTAGAAAAAAAAGATTCGCCAATTTCCATTTTTTCCTAAAAATGATTCACTAAAATTTTACAATACACAATTATTTTAACTTAAAAATCACCAAAATTTTATATAGACTAATATAAATTCATTGGAAATATAAATATTTTTACAAAAAAATCACCAAAATTTTATAGTTTGCATATTAGGGACTAGTAAGATTCACCTAGGTTTTTAAACTTTAATATAGACTTACATCCTTAAAATTTTCCCTGATTAGAGGTAACAAGGATAGTGGTGCATGCGACAGAAGAGGCGATTGTTGAAGTGTCAGGGTTACTCCAGACGGGATAAAAGTGGTTTTCACCCCGAAAACCCCAACCTGATATTGTGAGGAATTTCCTTGAGGCA
>JAXQQM020088463.1:0-32898 GCA_034641835.2 Pinus albicaulis
TCTATCGCCATTCTTATGCATGCAACAATTTTTTTTGGGAAATTTTTAAAATGTGTTGTTTCAAGCACCGAAGAATCGAATCAGCTAGCAACAACCCAGAGTTCAATTTTTGAACCTCGTTGCCATTGTATTTCTGCAAGTGAATGATTTGATTGACATATTCTAAAACCAGGATCGACAACCTTGATAAGCTACATGCATGGAAATAGACGTTTGAAAATCATTCGAATCCGGAGCAGAGAATTGGGGCACGATGTTTGAAATGTTTGAAAATAAGAATAATAGTTTAGCAATGAGGGTTTGTATGAGGATTTGGGTTTGGGTTTGAGAGAGGCACAGTTCGAAGTTGGCTGGAGGAATTAGGAGTTCGGAGTTTGACACTGCAATAGTGAAGGGGTTGAAGCCTAATATATATAGTCGCTAAATGCATTCAAACATGATAACGAGACAAGAAATTTTTGAAAATTTCCTCATCAGCCAAAGTTGGGAAGTGGGTTTGGGTCAATTCCAAACAGTATCGAGACATTTTAAAACTAATACTAGCATGTCTAAAATGAGAGCAGACAAGGAAAAAGAAGTCTCAAAATGAAAATACTCGGGCCTTTCGCAATAAGCAATATTCAAACAAGTCCCTTTTGCAAGCATTTGGCAACAACAACCCAGAGGAAAAGCCATTGATGATTTTTCCTTGTACAATCCCACATCCACACCTCTCACATGGTCATCTGATCTCTACGTGAAAGAATTATTAGGTGCAAAGAATAAGTTGGAGGTTTTAGAAGCTAAGAGCGAGAAAGAGATCATGCAATTCATGTAATAATAGCTAAGAACCAGGATTTAGCATAAAGCAATAAAATTTTGAAGGATCAAGTGACATTGCTACAGGAAGCTCTCTTGATAGGGAAGACATAATGGCAACGCATGAAGGCAAATGTGCAAAACATGAAGAAATTTGTAGTGGAGAGTACAAAGGTGGAGAATGTGAAACCATCCCAGAATAATGGGAAAGTGATTGCCTAAATAGACAACCATGAAGAGACAACAAGAGAAGAAAGGAAAGGAGGTTCCAAAAAAAATTCCAAAACTTGAGCTCAATTTATTAGCAATTATGCTAATAGGGAACAAGAAGCAAACATTCAGGTCAGAAACATGCAAGATAGAGAAAGCAAGGAAAGACAAGATAGAGCAGCGAACATAATTATTAAAGGGGTGAAAGACTATGGGAAAAATGAATCAACTTTTGACCTTGCAAGGGACTTCTTGAAAGAGAAGTTGTTATGGAAAGGACAAATATTCCAAGCATGGAGGGTACAAAATTTTAATGGTGAGAGGGTGAGGCCCATAAGATTCATCATGCCTAGCTTGCGTGGTAAATATATCATTCTAAGAAAGAAGTAGCTCTTGAGGCGTTCTTGCTTTTTTCTAGAAGAAGATTTAATTGTAAGATAACAAGAGGAAAGGAGGGAAGAAATGTCAAAGGTTATGGCAGAAAGAGATGAGGGAAAGAAAGCATGGATTTATAAGGGTAAAGTTGTGATAACGCAATTTGGACCTCCTTCCAAAACAGGGAAGCAAGATGATAATAAAGAAGAAACAACAAACTCTTTAGTAGGAAATTAGGAAGCAAGGTCAGTATGGGAACACAGGGACAAAGACTCAACTATGAGTCTTGCATGTCAAAACAAATAGCAATCAAGTCATACTTAGGTTCCCTTAAGATTAGTTTGTTGGAATTGTAGAGGTTACCCATGGAGACGAGGACCTGGGTTAGGGCCTATTGTGGAAGATGGAGACATAATTTTCCTCAGAGAAACACATGAGCATGAAGAGTGCAAGACACCTTTGTTTGAAGGGTACTGGAAGATGGCAATGTGGAACAAGGCAGTAGGGAATGGAAAAGGACATGTGGGTATAATGGCATTAGTGAGAGAAAAGGGTCATTTCATTCAGCTAGAAAAATAAGACTCAAATAAACAATTTATTTGGTTTAAAATATCAGAAAATGGAAATCACGTCAGAATTGCAGCATGGTATTTTGCACCGCAAGTTTCAAAAATCTACAAAATTAGAGGGATTGACCACAAAGATCCCTTTGTGGCCTTAAAGGCAAATATTGCAACATATTAGCTAGGTGAAGTCATTATATTGGATGATTTCAATGCTAGGACTGCAAGTGAGCAAGCTAGCATTCTTTGTTGTAAAGAAGATTGAGAACCTATGTGGCTTACAGGAGAGAGTAACCATCATTGGGAAAGAAGTTTAGAGGACAAGGGTTGCAATCTCTTTGGTCAACAATTGCTTGCTCTATGTTGGGCTTTCAATTTAGTCATTTGTAATGGTTTGACTAGATAGGAAAAGTTTGGTAATTTCACTTGCAATACTTACAATGGAGCAAGTGTAGTAGATTATGTAATTTTCTCACATAGTTTGTGTGAGAAAATGGAGGAAGTTTTGATTAGAGATCAACTTTGGGATTTAAAATCAGATCACAAGCCAATTTTTTAAGTTTCTCTTGGACTAGAAAGAAGCAATTAGGGTCAAAAACTCAATGTTTTCAACAAAATATTCCAAAGGGCAAAATTCTTTTGACTCCAGAAAATTGTAATACCTTTAAAATAACGCTAGAGAGGCTCTTCGAGAAGGAGAACATCTCATTTCACGGCCTTCATAGTCACAAATTAACACATTTAATTCAAATCGCACTTGCAGAGTGCAAAAGAGCAAAAATTAAGACAAATTACTTTCTGGTTAATGCTTGGTTTGAAGAGGAATGCAAAAAGGCAAGGAGAATGTGGAAAGATTCAAACAAGGATAACATAAATCTCAAAGCTTACAAGAAAATATTAAGAAAGAAAAAGGTTGATTTCATGGTTTCGAGGAGAGAAGAACTAATCTTCCTTGGAAAAAATAACCTCAAATTATTTTGGAAGGAGCTACAAGCGAGAAAGATGCAAACTTAAAACAATATTACAATTTCTAAATGGTTTGACTATGCAAGACAATTTTATAAGCAAGATCCCAAGGTTGACCCTCCTTCCTTGGTCAACACTGATACAAAACTCTTCATGGTGCAAGAGGTAGAGATGGGTATCCAGAAGTTGGGTGTTGGAATAGAAAAATACTTCACTGAACTCCAAGCATAGTATCTAAAGTGGGACTTAAAAATTATTGCACCTCACATTACAAAAAAATTCAACAGCATCATACAACAGGGGTTCCCCACATATTGGACAACTAATCTGGCAATACCTCTTTTCAAAAGTGGTGACATCAATAATCCCTCCAATTATAGGACCATAATGATAAACTCCTTGTTTTCAAAGTTATTTGGAAGCATGTTAGAAAATAAAATCAGCAAGTGGGCAAAAGAAAGAGATAAACGTGCTAAAGGGAAAGTAGGTTTTAGACCTAAACATTCCACATTTGATCATGGTATAACTTGAAGGCACATCATTGAAATAGTCTGGGAGAAAAATGTAGAATCCTTTTGTTGCCTTCTTGATTTCAACAAAGCCTTTGACACGATTCCTAGGGATAAGCTTTGTAAAAGAATGGAGGAACTTGGGGTTCCCACGCATGTGAGAGCAATTGTGCATAGGTTGTATGAAGAGGTGAAAATCAAAATTAGAACTTCAATAGGAATTTCTAAAAGTTTTAGAAGCAATATCAAGGTCAAACAAGGTTTCTCATTGTCTCCTACCCTCTTTGGTTTATATATCAACAAGCTTGAAGAGTGGTTAAATTTGCAAGGGGGTGACGGTATCCATTTGGGAAAGTTTGTTATAAGGATTATTTTGTACGCAAATGACCTTATTCTGATTGCTAAATCTACTCTTGGTTTGCAAGAGCACTGACTTTCCCTTGATAATTTTTGTAGAAGAGTGGGGATGCAAGTCAATATTAGCAAAACGAAAGTAGTGGTTTTCTCTAACAAAAAAAAAAACATAACCAGCATAAGTTCTACTTTGAAGGCAACATTCTGGAAGAAGTTGCGGATTACAATACCTCAAAATTGACTTCAACAGAAATCTAAGTTGGGATGGATGTAGAAAGAAAATAACTTTGGGGGGTTGGAAATCATTTTATGCTTTTCAAAATAGGTGTAGAGAGGCAGAGTTATGGGACTGGAAAACTAATCTAAATCTTTTTGGGCTTTTAGTGGTTCCATTGATTCTCTACGGTTGTGAATTGTGGGCCAACAGTACATCTGACATGCAGTGGAAACAAATTGAGAATTTTCTAAAGCATTTGATTACAAACAAATTCAAAATTAAAAGTGTAGTTACTTATGCTATCTTGTTAAGTGAAACAAGGGTTTCTCTTATTGAAGCAATTTCTATGGTGTGGGTCATAAGGTATTTAAAAAACATTGGGCAAATGGAAGAGGGAAAATGACTCAAGGTTGTGTTTAATGACATATTGTGCAAAAGAAAGAAGACTTGGATGCGGAAAATAACAAATGGTTTATCAAATGGGGTATTTGCTTGAGCATGTGTCCCACAAATAGTAAAGAGATAAAAGCTTTTGTTATGGGTAAGTTCCACAAATGTACTTGGGAGAAGGACCTAGGGAGAAAGAAAAAGTATTATATTGAAGAGTTTAATCCCACTCGTAATCATCAATAAAAAGCACAAATAGGGGCCAATATTTCTTGGAGAGCCAAAATTCTTATTGCTCAATTAAGGACTAATTCTTATTAACTTCGTTGTGAAATAGGGCACTGGAAAAAGGAAAAAGAAGCATGAGAGGAAAGAGTATGTATTTTTTTCTCTTCCGGAAAAGTGGAAACAGGAAAGCATTTCATTTTAGAATGTGAGGCATTCAAAGACAGCAGGGAAAGTTATGCAGATATTTTTGCAGCTAGCTCTTGGGATAATCTATTCAGCGAGGGGTTTGCCGAGAAGCTGTGAGCGTTTATTGTGAAACTTCACAGTTAAAGGGATGAATACAAGAGCCAGATATAGAAGCAATTTGTCCCATAGGCTATATTTAGGCTCGTGGATGTTAAAACAACTTCTTCTTCTTCTTCTTCTACACTTCGGTACATTACCGCATTTCATTACACAAATCAATAAAATAAAATAAATTTTTTCCACTCATTATCTCTCAAGTGCTTAACACTCATTATGTCTCGTGCTTCTTATTCATTCATGCATACAATTTTTTCTCACATATATTGGTGTATTCCTTTGAGGCATACGATAAAGGTTTTAATGATCTTTCCAACACAATACACAATTGAATGCATTCACACAAACATCCACTCCAACAATTACATGCACAATCAAATCAATGTTTACACCTGGGTTTTATAACGAATATTGATTCCCAATATATTGAAACCCCAAAATCGTTAACAAAATGATGCTTAGACACTCGCCTCAACAAGAAATTTTACTACCCACGCTAGTGTGGGACTAGGAGGTCCAAGCAACACCTACACTAGTGTGGGACCACAGGTCTTAGAAGCACTTACACTGGTGTGGGCTAAATTTTGTGCATGTCTATTTTAGTTATCCCTTAATTAAGATGGATAATAAAATGTAATATAATCTCAAAATAACTTGTAATAATTAATTGAGTTTGATAAGCTTAGTTAACTCATGAATTTCGAGTTGAGGGTAGTTGGTGAGGCATTTAGAGTAACTCTAATTGTAACAGAGTTTGAACTGCAGTGGTGCATTAGTTAATACAGGTTGTAATCAGTTTAACTCAGTTAAGTGAGTTAAACTCAGTTGTGCTAGTTTTAACTGTTAGATACACTACTGAGAGATCATGAATTAAATATTAATTAATTCACAATCAATGATCTCACATGTAACCGAGATTTACTATTATTAGCTCCATGTATGCTCTGGCTCAGTGAGAGACCACAGATCTAGGTGAAAGGAACTTGATCACTTGTAGGATTATTGGGTTGCACCATGCAACCAAACACCCATTGATTTCCCATAACCCATTGATTTCATTCTCCTTGTGCAATCAAGGAAGGTGGTGTAGGCTATGAACAGGAATTCATTCCCACAAATTGCGCAAGCAAGGTGTTGTCGGAGGAAGGAAAATTGGCCAAGTATTGGTCGGCCATCCAAGACAAAGAGATAGTTAGTTGAGTACAGGAGGGCTCTTGTGAGAATATTTGTATGTAATTGTTTCATGTATCCATGTTGAATATACAATAGAAGATAGTGGGGTTTTGAGCATCAAGCTTTCTCTCATAAATTATATGTGTTTTGGTTTGATTGATTCTTCTTTGCTTCATGTGATTGGTGATTGTGTTTTTCATTTCGTAATTTATTTGTAGAAGCGATTCAGTATTTAACTTTAGTACATTTTTAAATCAGATTGAATCCATGATATACATGCTTTTTGTATAATTTATACATGGTATCAAAGCACGGGAAATTACAATAGTGAAGGAGGAGCTTAGTTTGAGACTAAATAGAATTTGAATTTGCATAAAGACTTTCTTGGTGCTACAGTTGATTCAGGATCGAAATGGCTTTCAATAGCTTGAGATTGGAGTATGTACTCGAGAGAAACTCTAACTATATTGATTGGAAGGACAGGAAGGAGGCAGTACTCGGAGACAATGGCTTGAAGGAATTCATTGACAATGATGTTCATAAACCTGTTGTGACAGATGCTACAAATCTTGATGCATGGCAAAAGAAAGTGGCAAAGGTGAGGAGGATCCTACTGAAGGGAGTACGAGACCACATTTTCTCAAGTCTCCATGGAAAAGCAAGACCATATTCTATGTGGAAAGCTTTGACGGATCTATTTTAGAGCAGCAGTGACCATAGGAAATTGGCACTCAAAGATAAACTCAGGAAGATCAAGATGGAGAAAGGCGACTCCATGCCTAAATATTTAACAAAGTTTGTCCAATGTCGAATGAGCTAGGGAGCGTTGGCATTACTGTCGCTGATGATTTGGCAAGTTCAGCTCTCCTAAGACTTCCCAAAAGTTGGCATAGTTATCAAGATTCTATTAATGGAAGGAAAAAGCTGCCAGATTGGGAACGACTATGGTAGGATTTGGTGTAGGAGGAGTTTAGATGAAATACTAGAGATGGATCTTCATCTAATAATGAAGATGAAGAAGGTTGTGCTTTGGCTTCCAAGGCGAAGAAAGGGAAGGGGAATAAATTCCATTCCAAATCTGAGTCCAAAGATGGCAAGAAGTGCGACATGTCTAGAGTGAAGTGTTTTCATTGTCACAAGCATGGGAATTATACGACTAAATGTCCATAAAAGAAGAAGAACAAGAGGCTTCAGGATCTACAGTTGGTGAGGCTTTGGCCTCGCAATTTGAGCTTGACTTCTCATTGATCGCATGCATGGTGTCAAGTGCATTGGGATCTGTGTGGTATTTGGATAGTGGTTCTTCCTTTCACATGACAGGAGACAAGGAACTTTTCAATAGCCTGGAGGAGAAGGATCTCTAGATGCATATCAAAATAGGTGATGACGGGTGGTACAGTGCTACCGGGATTGGTACCATTAACTTCAAGAGATAGTCAGGTAAACCCTTTCAATTAAAAGATGTGATGCATGTACCAGGTTTGAAGAAAATTTTATTCTCAGTTGCAATGTTGGAGGATAAAGGCTATGATGTTGTTTTCAGTGAAGGAAAATATTTTCTGCAACATAAAACAACAAAAAAGCCAAGAAGATTGGGATTTGAGTTAAGAATCTCTACAAGTTGGATGTAGATGGATGTGCGTCATTGATGGGCAAGGCAGAAAAATTGGTGAGCCGGGATGAGGGCAAGTTATGGCACAGGAGATTGGGTCATCTTCACCACAGAGCCTTGAAAGTCCTGCAGTAGATTTCTACTAGTCTTCCCAAGGGTACACTTGCGCAATCAGACACATGCAAGGGATGTACTATGGGAAAATATGTAAATACCACCTTTCATGAGAAGGAGAACTGAGCCTCGGGGATCCTTGAGAGAGTTCACACAAACATGTGTGGACCATTCTATGTTGCTTCGACAACAAAACATAAGTACTAGTATGTGATATTTGTTGATGACTTTTCTCGTAAGTGTTGGATCTACTTCATGCAGAAGAAAGATCAAACATTCTCAAAGTTTCTTAAGTTTAAAGCATTGGTGGAGAAATACATGGGGAAGCAAGTGAAGCCTCTTAGGAGCGATAACGGTGGTAAGTACATCTCTAACGAATTCAAGAACTTCTGCAGCAAAGAAGGAATTCGAAGAGAATTGATAACACCCAATAACCCACAGCAGAATGGGGTCCCTGAAAGAAAGAATAGAACGATTGTGGGTGTAGAAAGAGTGATGTTGCATGATCAAGGCCTACTGATGCATCTGTGGGCAGAAGCATGCAACACTGAGATATTTTTGCAAAACCGTTGTCCTCATAGGATACTTGGCATGAGTACACTAGAAGAGGCTTTCACTGGTAAGAAACCTAATGTTTCACATTTTAAGATTGTTGGCTCATTTGTTTATGCACATGTGACCAAAGATGCTAGGAAGAAGCTGGAACCAACAGCTGAGATTGGGATTTTTGTGGGGTACACTAAAACTCCCCACAACTATCGAGTGTATTTTCCAAACAACAGAATGATTTTTGTGTGATGGGATATAAAATTTGATGAGGAGAAAGCCATGTGATTGTCCCTTGAGAGGGAGTTGGATTTGCATGCAGAGGAGGAACTCTTGGTTCCCAAGGATGAGCCTCAATATGTGGAGCAACCACATGTGGAGGATCATCGAGTGGCAAAAAACACTCATGCAGAACCATCCATCAGAAATGGTATAAGGCGCACCACGAAAGTTGATAGATTGAGACTTGATGCTGCAGAGAATGTAGGAGCCCCTACATCACAACGTAGACAGAGACAGTCTCCAGACAGGTTTACTGGATACATGGCTCTTATGAAAAAATGTATTGTGACTGAACGATCTTCCTTTCAAGAGGCAGTGTAACAACCAATTTGGGTTGATGAAATGATGGAGGAGTACGACTCCATTGTCAAGAACAATGCATGGGAGATTGTCCCAAGACCAGTCAGCAAATCAGTGATTGGATCTAGATGGATCTACAAGGTAAAGCAAGCTGCTAATGGGAGTGTGGAGAAATACAAGGCCAGATTTGTGGCCCAAGGATTCTCACAGATTGAGGGGATCGATTATGATGAGACTTTTGCACCAGTTTCAAGGTACTCTTTCATTAGATCCATCCTTGCACTCTCAGCATAGATGGGTTGGCACATTCATCATATGGATGTGAAAACTGTGTTTCGCAATGGAGTCAATGAGAAATAAGTGTACATAGAGTATCCAGAAGTTTTTGAGATATTCGACAGTGAGTCACAACTGTGTCGACTCAAGACAACACTATATGGGCTGAAGCAAGCACCTAGTGCTTGGTACACTCGGATAGACAGTTATTTCACTGGATTGGGCTTCACCAAAAGTGAAGTTAACACAAACCCGTATAAGATTGTGGTTGAGAATAGGCTATTGATTATTGTTCTTTATGTTGATGATCTAATTTTGACTGGTGATGAGTAGCTGATACACTCGTGCAAGGAGGATCTTGCAAGGGAGTTCAAAACGAAGGACATGGGACTCCTTCATTATTTCCTTGGTTTGGAAATATAGCAGCAGGATGGTGATATTTTTGTTTCTCAAGGAAAGTACGCCAAAGAGATACTGGGTAAGTTTCACATGGAGAGCTGCAAACCCACAGACACTCATCTTCCAGGAAATTGGAGAAAAGAGGATGCTACTTCTGGAGAGGTAGTGGATGCTATTGTCTACAGGCAGTTAGTTGGTTCACTGATGTATCTAGTGAACAGCAGACCAAACATTTGCTACCCAGTTAACCAGCTGAGTCAAGCTATGGTTAAGCCTACCAAGCTCTTTTGGAAATCAGGGAAGCATGCCTTGAGATACCTTAGGAGCAAATCAGAGTATGGATTATGGTACAGACATACAGAGGGAGTGAAGCTTCAAGGCTTCACGGATGCAGATTGGGCAAGCAATTCATCAGATAGAAAGAGCACATCAGGAGGGATCTTCAGCATAGGATCGACAACAGTTTCTTGTTACATCAGGAAGTAACGATATGTGGCACTCAATTCAATGAAATCATAGTACATGGTAGCAACTCAAGCTGCATGTGATGCTATCTGGATGAGAAAGATCTTGGTTGGTTTGTTTGGTTCTCAGATGGATCCGACAGTGATACATTGTGATAATTAGAGTTGCATTAAACTCTCGATTAATCATGTGTTTCATGATATGTCCAAGCACATAGATATCTGGTACCACCGTCTCATAGATTGTGTGTAGAAGCGAATAATGTTACTTCAGTACATTCCCACGGAAGATCAGGATGCAGATAGTCTGACGAAGGCGCTCACCAGGAGAAAATTCGAATACCATAGAGGCAGGATCGGGGTGAAGGATAATCCCTTTCTTGTTGAGAGGGAGTGTTAAAGCTCAACAATAAATTTCATCACCTACACTATTGTGGGACCAAGAGTTCCAAGCAGCACCTACACTAGTGTGGGACCACAGGTCTTAGCAGCAACTACACTGGTGTGGGATAAATTTGGTGCATGTCTATTTTAGTTATCCCTTAATTAAGATGGACAATAAAATGTAATCTAAACTCAAAATAACTTGTAATAGTTAACTGAGTGTGATAAACTCATTTAACTCATGAATTTTGAGTTGAGGGTAGTTGTTGAGGCATGCAGAGTAATTCTAGTTGTAACAGAGTTCGAAGTGCAGTGGTGCATTAGTTAATGCAGGTTGTAATCAGTTTAACTAAGTTAAGTGAGTTAAACTCAGTTGTGCTAGTTGTAACTGTTAGATACACTAGTGAGAGATAAAGTGAATTAAATATTAATTAATTCACAATCAGTGATATCACATGCAACTGGGGATTTACTATTATTAGTTGCATGCATTTCAGTTCCAGTGGAGACCCAATTGAGATCTAGGTGAAAGGGAAGTTTACTATCACTTGTAGGATTATTGGGTTGCACCCATGCAACCAAACACCCATTGGATTTCCCATGATCCTTGCGCAATTAAGGAAGGCCAAAATTCCTATGGAATAAGGATTTCATTCCACACAAATTGTGCAAGAAATGCAGGTTGTCAGGAGGTAGAAAATTGGCTAAGTATTGGTAACTTTTATCCAGGACAGTGTAAGACAATTATCTTAGTATAGGAGGGCTCTTGTGAGAAGAGTTGTATGTAATTGTTTCATATATCCATATGGAATATACAATAGAAGATAGTGGGGTTTTGAGCAGCAAGCTTTCCCCGAGAAATTATCTGTGTTGTGGTTTGATTGATTCTTTTTTGCTTCATGTGATTAGCGATTGTGTTTTTAATTCCACAATTGATTTGTAGAAGCGATTCAGTATTTAAATTTAGTACATTGTTAGATCGGATTGAATCCATGATATACATGGTTGTTGTATAATTTCTACAATAATTATTCTCACATATATTGGTATATTCCTTTGAGGCATACTATAAAGGTTTTAATGATATTTCCAACACAATACACAATTAAATTCATTCACCCAAACATTCACTCCAACAATTACGTGCACAATCAAATCAACGTTGACACCCGGGTTTTATAACGGATCTTGATTCACAATATATTGAAACCCCAAAAACATTATTAAAATGATGCTCAGACACTCGCCTTAATCATTCCCATATTAGGCAGACTTACCATATGTTGGCGTTATCTTTTCTTTGTAGCATCCCATAGAGACTTCTCCCTTTGATATGGTGATTCCCCCATCCTCATTTAACTTTGACCAGGGTGTCTTCTTTAACAAAAACTAAATTATGTTCAACATCGTTTCCATATTCCTTTAATCTTCAACTATAATTTAATGCCCACAACACATAGTTTAGCATTATTGTCGTTCTCCTCTATATTTTTGGTAATCTCTCATATATAGAATTCTACATTTTGATTCTCTTCATGGCTTTGAACCCTCTTACAAAAATCATATATTCCTCTAACTACAATCTATTGGACATCATAGAAACATCAAATCCCCTGCACATACGGAATACATACAATTCCTAGATTCTCATTCTTAAATACTCAATTCATTCATCGTTGGTATGGACATGGAAATTTACCACAACACCAACAATTCACAAAGATGTTTATCAATTGAAAACATATAAAAATGTTATCCTTAAAAAAAAAAAAGAGATATAAAAAGATACCTGGTCTGGTATACAACATGGGCATATATAACCCTAGCCTTTTTATTCCTCGCGCTTGACCTTTGTCTTCTATTCTCTCATCTATGCCTCTGTATACATTTTTTCGTAGACTTACAATGACTAAATATAATCTTGGAAACCAAACTGATTTGTTTTAGATCCTACAATCTTGCCAAATTAATCTTAATATCTTGTTAAGATCTATCCTTAGAATCTCTCGTGCCTATGACAAGGTCGATTCTAACTCAACCAATTCTATTCATCCAAACTTCTATACCTATGACTCATTCTCTCTATAAATTCATTTATTAATTTAGAAAATACATTTATTTACATCAAGGAACTAGAATTCTTTCTCAAATGTCAAAACCCCCTTTTGGAGCTTTGCCCTTGTTTAGTCAATTTAATGTCTTAAATTGCTATCATAAATTATCAACCGAGGTTAGTAATCTGATGAAGTATGGTGCACTATATATGCTTAGTTAACCTTATCTCTTACTTCTTTGTGTATGTTTTTATATTGTTTTGGGGGGTTTTGTTTCTTTATGTCTAAAGGAGTTAATTTGAAGGAATTAAAACTATGAAATTGATCAACTAAATCTAATGAAGTTTAATGTTTAAAAACTAGTTTTTAAAGAAGGAAGAAAAGGAAATGTTCTTTAACTATTTTAAGTTGCATAAAAATGAATCAAAATTTAAATGGTTAGAATCTGATCTAAAAACAGAGTATGTATTCTAATGATTTTGATCTTATGGAATTAAAGCTAAATTCTATTTTATCTTAATCTAATTCTACTCCATGGATTGAAAGCATAAATCCTATGATTTAAGAATTGAAATGACAATGCTAATCTAAATGGAAATCAAATTCAAAGCAATCGAAAGGCATCTATTGTATGACCAAATACTCAAATATCATTCAATTTTGGAAGAATGACAAAGTCATATTCTTGATATGATTTAACAAACATTTAATTACACATTTTGTAAACTTAATCTAAGAAAGCAATTAAAAAGCATGTAAAGGAAACTAAACTATTGTATGACCAAATATTCAAATACCATTCAATTTTGGAAGAATGACAAATTCATCTTCTTGATATGATTTAACAAGCATTTGATTACACATTTAAACTTAGTCTAGGAATGAAATTAAAAAGCATGTAATAAAGAAAACTCAACTATTGTATGACCAAGTACTCAAATATCATTCAATTTCGGAAAATGACAAATCCATCTTCTTGAGATGATTTAATAAGCATCTGATTATACATTTAATTGAGAATTTAATCTAGGAAAGCGTTATAAACACATGTGAAAGAAAACTAAGATAACTGTATGCTCCAATGATTCAAATACAATCCAATTTTGGAAAATATAAGAACTACTTTCTTGAGATGATTTGATAAGCATAATATTACACAGTTATTCCAAAACTAATTCTAAGAAAACATTCATGAATTTAATCTATGAAACAATGAGCAATTTAATCTAATAATCAACTGCAAACCAATGTAAATCTAACTATGAATTGACAAAACAAAGCTAATTAAAATTAAACTAAAAAAAACTAATGAAACCTTTTTTCTGTGCAAGGTCCCTCTACAACAGAACGAGTTGAAATCCTAGCAGACTATGTGCACATTAAGAAGGATCTAGAACAAATGAACATGGTCTTCGTATTATCAAAATAGAGTTTTAAGGCGTACACAACATTCACAATAATATGACTGTCTTCCGGTTTCAAAACGACCGGTATTTAAACAAATTTTAATGTAACTATCTTGAGGTATTTATGCCTACAGATGGAAATTATAACTGAAACATAGAAGAAAAATCTAAGTAGCTAACTCTCGATTTTCTACGTCAAAGAAAATTGAGAGTCTTTTGTTCTCGGATCACATCCTTTGACCGAACTTTGACCACGAGCATAGGCACCTTTTTCTGTCGAATTCAAATAGGTGGATAGGAAGGGATCTATGTGAGGATCATTCCAAAGATTCCCATGTGACTTATTCCTTCATTCACTCCTCAGAACCTGTCAAACCATTAAAGTAGTTGTGGAAACAACAATTAGTTGCAGAATAGCATGCGTTCTGTAGCTTAGTTACAAAAAATCATTTAAATAACAAGAAACATCAAAATTTAAAATAGAGACCATTCAAATGCATTCTATGAGATAAAATATGTCATTTATCATTGATTGGAGTTATGGATTTATGAAAAGGTAGGAAGAAGTGATGAAAAATGGTGTCAGAGAAAGAACAATTTTGAGGTTCAACAACCCTCCAAAAGCTTGACGGCTTAGAAGCTAGGATGCTCCTGCATCACAAACTTTGGAACCTAGTAACACGAATGACTATTTACAATTGTGATGTGATTTTTAAGAGGTTAAAAATATTGACAAACATGAAGATGAAACCAAATAAGGAGAACGAAATAAAATTCACTTTGAGCTATAAAATAGAGAGTCTAACTTAATGTATGAACATAAGATGAATTAGATTGAGGAAGAATCGTATAACCTAATCTTGAGGAGATATATTTGAGGAAGAAGGAAAACAAAAAGGTATAGTCCACTTGATCGTTGTTTTGCCTTTGTTTTATGTACTATTGACGATGATCTTAAAATTGTTAGAGAGGTAGTTGATTTAGAGGTAGGTAAACTCCTAAAGAAGGCCATGATTGAAGAAATGGAGGTCTTGTAAAATGATGAGGCTTGGGACTTGGTCAAGTTCCTTGATGGAAGAAAATCATTGTTAGAAAATGGTTGTTTATGAAGCAGTTGAAGGCAAAAGGCAAAGTGGATAAATACAAGGATTTCCTTTTAGCAAAAGGATATTCCCGAGTGGAGGGAATTGATTTTGGTGAGATTTTATTTCAAGTTGTACAATTGACTTCCATTACATTTCTATTGTATATTGTTGCTATATCTGATCCTGATTTGAACATATGGATGCAAAGACAACATTCTTGCATGGGCAATTGTAAAAATAAATCTACAGTAATCCATGTGAAGGGTTCACAATGAAAGGTAACAAGAAGTTGGGTTGCAAGCTAAAAATTCCCTACGTGGATTAAATTAATCCCCTATAATGTGGGATCTAAAATTTAATATTTACATAATTGGATTGGGATTCGTGAGAATCAATGATAACCAATGTGTATATTCCAAGCACGGTGGTGATTACTATATGATGATGATATGTTGGTAATTATAAATAATAGGGATATCATCAAGGAGGTTATGTCTGAAATATTCTCTAAGTTTAGTAGGAAGGATTTTTTTGTTGCAAACTCTATTTTGGTGTGAATATGAAAAGAGATCATGTTGATAAGAACTCTAGTTAAGTTAGAGAAAGTATGTTTGAGAGCATCTGGTAGAGATTTAATATGCATGAATGTAAATTGATCAAGGTTTTTATTTTCATATGTGAAAATTTATCTATATAGCAATGCCCTATGACATAGGGAGAGATAATAGACATCCCCCACGTCTCGTATGGTAGTGTTATTGGTTGTTTGATGTATACCATAATTTTCACTAGACTAGACATTAATTTGTAGTGGGAGTTTGAACAAATATATGTCAAAACCACTGAATGAGCATTGGACATGGTAAATAGGGTCTTTAATTATTTGCACAACACCATAGATTATGAAATTTTCTACCAAGGAAGACGACATAATAATAGATGTACAAAGTTGCTTTGGGTTGTACAAGGAATGAACTGAAAGTGAGGAAATGAAATGAAACACACATGTAGAGAAATAAAACATAGAGCAAAGTAACATCGTGAAAACCCAACTTCTATTGATAAATAGAATAGCATAAAATTGTAGAACAAAAAATGGCTAGAATGGTAGGGGCTATATTTGAAGAGAGAGAGAGAGAGAGATGATGCCTACATGTAATCGCAAAAGCTAATACAATAGGCCAAAAGGATGGTATTTTAAAATAAATAGAGAACCCTAGAGTTCTGGAAGCTTAACCCTATAAAATGAAGCCTCAAAAGGTTTGTGGGCCCAGTTACGAACCACTTGTGGGCAAGGTATATAGGAGAAATTTTTTCTCCTAGATTGTCCTCAGTCGGTAGCCAATAGCCTCTTGAAGCTGCTAGATATCTTTATGTGCCATTGCATCTGCCACCTGAGCCAGCCATGTGGTCCCTCGACCACTTGTCATGAATGTATGTTTGAAGGTAGGCCTCCCAACCCCAAAGGTATGGAATTTCATTGGTATGGTTGATTAATTTTCCTTACTTGTCATGGGAACTTTTTGGCATGGATTAGTGGGGGTATTTGGCAGAAAGAGTGGGTTATGATTGTATTCTTGTCTCCACTACGCGATTTTATGGTTACCATTGTGTCCTAGTCTCGTGGGATCTCCTTTACTGACCATTTGGATTTTGGTTTGGCACTACATGTGAAATCCTGATTTTGGTTATGTGGTCCTGCTTCTCAATACCACATACATCACTACCCTTCCACTCATTTTATCCCCATTCATCCATTTTCCCATCTAGGTCCACATGTGTCCACTGGGTCCACATAGGGTTAGCCTACTCTTCCCCTTGTCAACACCATGGAATGGGCATGGAACAATTCCCCAAAGGTTGATGTAGCTAAAAAGAAAAGACCAAGCATAATTTGGCCACACTCAACAAAAAATGTACCACAAAATGCAAAAGATGGTCGGGACATAAAAATTTAGCACGTGGGAAAAATTCAAACATGAGCTCTACCCCTTATCCATGGCCATCACCCTGGTTCCTATAGGTCGTAGATGAACCCCCTATATCATTAAGGAACCTATAATTGTCCCAACCCCTGGTAGGCAATAAACTACCTCAATCGTTAGTCTGTTTTTGTTTAGTTTTGAAATCTTGGCCAAGACATTTTGAGTTTTGACCCTTTTTGAGTTGCGGAATAAATACACATGGCAACCACGACCGCGCCGCAACTACCAGGAGTTGCGGAGCTACCAAGGCGGCGCGAAAGCACTCGATAGCTGGAGATAGAACAGAGACAAGTGCAGATGAAGGAAACACAACAGAAAACAGAAAGTGGAACACGCAGACATCAGAAGAGAAGCTGAGAGAAGCCGAAGTGAAGATACAAAGGAACTGATAGTCGCAAGAGCGGGTGAATAAATAACAGTCACCCGGCCGAAAAGAAGAGAGTCGAATAGATGCTGAAGAGGTTGCGAGGCTCGAGACAGAGAAAGACGCGCAGGGCGTCTGCGGAGGATTCATGCATGTTCTTCATAGGGTTTCTTATCTTCTATTCTACCTTTCTGTTCTGAAACCCATCTGTATCAGATTTGTAGCTATCTGTGGGAATGCCATGTAATCATGTGTTCTTCTAGGAGATTAATACAATGAGAGATTGTTGTCTAAATAAGATGTCCATGTGCTTATAATGTGTTCCTGCCGGTTTAAAATTTTATTTATGAATGTCTGAATGCTTATTAAGTGATCTTGCGCATATAACTTTGTATATGAATGGATGCACCGTCTTTCTTTAGTTGCGGGTTTGTTCCTTGCCATTGATCTCATCCCCTTTTGCATGTGGTTGCGGCACGCCTCGGGTGAGACGCACTGCTCTCCAGAGCAGGGTGAAAATGCCGGCGCGTTCCTAGACTACACCGGACCCCTTTGTTGGCCACACCTCTTGAACCTGGGTCTTGTCCGCGAGACCTGACTTCTCGCCAACAAATGGTTCTGTTGCCGGGACCTGCATGTTCTGAGGGGATCTAGATCATGGTATCGAGGATTTTTGAAGGAGCAATACGGCGATGGTGGGATGATCATCTTGACCAGTTCATTGCTCAGCAAGCAAAGCTGACCAAGAAAAAGGAGGCGGCGATCAAGGAGCTTGTTCTTTTCTCTGACGCAGCCAGTGATACATACGAAATTTTCTGGGGAAGGTTCCCTACGGACCTTTACAATTGGTTGCGGAGATTACGAACGACGCTGCCCCAAGAAGGCTTGCGGAAGATAAACCGCAGGTGGACGCACGAAGACCTGGTGGCACTGCATCGGGTAGACACTGAGCTAACCCGTGTAGTGGATTTCTGGGTAAGGACCACGTTGGAAGGATACGCTGTGGAGTTTGCTGCTGAGTGCTACCAATCCTTCTCGAAGGCCGAGGCTGTTTTTCACTCAGGGCTGAGGGGGAAGCTGTTGAAGGAGATTCCGCTGTGGATCAAAGCCCTGATGGTGGACGAAGGGTTGATTGAATTCCACAAAACGAGTATGGAAGCGTAAACCACCCGTACTGGGGGAAGGGTTGAGGGGACCGATGCTATGTAGACTGTGAGAGTGGGGAGCGGGGGATGGACGTTGAGGCCGCATGCAAGTTGCGGGAGCTACGTGCACATCGGCGGGCACAGATCGTCGATAGGTGGCGAAGAAGGGTAATGAGAGATTTGAAGAGAAGAGAGATCGAGAGGAAAAATCAG
Source organism: Pinus albicaulis (assembly GCA_034641835.2). Taxonomy (NCBI): domain Eukaryota; kingdom Viridiplantae; phylum Streptophyta; class Pinopsida; order Pinales; family Pinaceae; genus Pinus; species Pinus albicaulis. The sequence goes on from JAXQQM020088463.1 coordinate 18,713, forward strand.
AAGGAGGCGCCTCAGAGGACGGGAGTTATGGGTTTGGATACCCGGAAAGAAGACGGGACAGCAGTGGAAGTGCAATGGGTGCATGGGAGCCCAGCGATGCGAGGAAGAGAGATCGTGACTAGCGAAGATAACGGAAAGATGCAGCCCAAAGAAAGTTCCGATGATGAATGGCACGGCGTGATGCAGCAGATGTTTCAAGACCAGACGACACCCACCCCTCCAGGCAGCCCTACTTCCCACCTTCCGCATGGCCAGGATCCCGACCTTCCCCTGGTACTTTATCAACCTTTAAGAAATATTTTTATTCAGTTACAAGCATTAGGTCAGTCATACAGTAGTTCAGCAGCGTCGGTAACGCCCAGTAACAGCAGCGTTACTAGTAGTAGTATTTTCCCTAGAGGGACCGTTACGCAACCAGGACCGGGAGGTTTTATCCTGGTTAATTCTCCGCAAGTACACATGGCTGGATCTTTCACCCGGTATCCAGAGTTCTCTGGCCGGGGCAATGATGACGTAGAACAACACTGGTACCTGTGCGAAGCCATCTGGAGGGTCCGCCAGATGCCAGATGCAGGGAAGTTAATAGAATTCCAAACCACGCTCAGAGAGAGGGCTCTGCGATGGTTTATCAAGTGGTCCGAGGCGCATCCCAACCCTGTAATTGCGGACGTGAAGCGGGATTTTGTCCGTGAATTCAAGCTTCCCCAGACAGACCAGCAGGGCCTGTCCGAGTTGTGGGAAATTAAGCAGAAGGAAGGTGAGACCGCGTGGGAGTTGATGCGGCGATTCAAGGACGCGATTGGGAAACTCAGCTACCCGATCGATCCAAACCAATTTAGGGACCGTCTATCAAGGCTCGCTCCCCTGACACGAACCCCTCTTTAATCAAGCAAGACTAGTAATCTGATTTTTGGCAGACGCTTTGAGCAAAGGCCATGAAGATCGGGGTTATGGCGGCTACCCCAGAATATCGTGGGGGTAGCCCCGCAAGACCCTTCTTTGATAGGGTTGCAACACCAGATCGCCAGCTTGACCGAAAAACTCGAGGAACTTCAGCCGGTGAGACCAGCGCAACCGAATGTTTGGTGTACCCATTGTCTGGTCGAGGGCCACGTCGCAACCGAATGTCCTCGGTTGCACGGCATAGGAGCAGGACCCTCGGTCGCAGCAATCCAGGGGGGTCCACCACCAGGGGGTGGTGCGGGGATGAACCCGCAGGGAGTCTACCAGCCGCAACAGACCTTTTCGGGGTTCCCACCGCAACCGGGGCCCTCCACCACAGAGTATTGTGAGATTTGCCGGACGATGGGGCATCCTCCTCGGATGTGCCCGATATTACAGAAGTACTCCATGGTCCCGAATAATGTATACTGCGAATTTTGTGTGTCCACGACTCACAATACTGAGCATTTCAGGGCTCTCGACGCACTTGCGGACCGACTGGACCGTCCCTCCTGCAGGGTAAACGAGGCTCCAAGAGGAAGAGGCGGAGGCATGCGGGGAGGCCGCACAGGCGGACGCGGTCCGGTAAAATGCTACAACTGTGACCAGGAGGGTCATGTGGCTCGAGAATGTCCCCTTCCGTGATGACCCTGGTGTTCCCAGTGCCGGGTCAACGCCCATGCTACAGAAGACTGTCCGGAGCTCATCAAGAAGTGGGAAGAACGGGTGAGGCAGAGGGGAGCGAATCTGATAAACTCAGAACCGCACAGCGCCACAACCCCCGACATGCAGAACGTCGCGATAGTAACGAGGGGTGGAAAGAAGACTGGCGAGGATGCCCACGAGAAGGAGCCAGCGCGAGTGGTTCGGCCGGCATCCCCAAAGAAGTTGATCAGGCCCGAAGTCCAGAAGAAGTATTTCCAGGAGGCGGTTGAGGCATTCGCCCAGTTGCGGAACGAGGGAGGGTTGGAGGAGCCCAGGCGGCCGGAATCCGGTGCGCAGAACGTCGCAGATACTGTGGTCGAGGATTGGCTCCGGCTATTCCTCAGGATTGTTGATAACGCTGTGCTGCGGCAGCAGCTCAAGCATGCTTTGGACGGAGCGCTGCAGGGGCGCACAGAACCTAGAGATCCGGCGGACGCTAGCCCTCAATACGTGCAACGTGTCAAGCGGAACAAGCAACGAATAGGCAAAGAATTCCGGCTTAACACGCAAGTCGCAAGGTTCCAAATCAGCGACACCATGTTGGACTTGGGGTCCGACGTCAACATACTGCCACGAAAGACATGGGAGGCTCTTGGAAGGCCGCGGTTAGCCTACTCACCCATCCAACTCAGGATGGCGAATCAGTACTGCATTTTTCCAATCGGCCGGCTCGAGGGAGTCGAGGTCGACGTTGCGGGGGTGAAGACATACACCGATTTTGAAGTTATTGATATCATGGGCGACAAGGATCCCTATCCGGCCTTACTCGGCATTGATTGGGATTTTGAGAATTACACCATCATCGACCTCAAGAAGGAGCTGATGATCTTTGAGGATGGGGAGGTACGGGTCACCCAGCCTCTCGACCCGTATCAGGGCCCGCAATATACAGAAACAATGGAAAATCGGGAGGATGCTCAGATAATGGACCATCTCTATCAGATGACTGCAGGGAAGCGGGACGATTATATTAACCCGACCGCAACTGGCTCTGTCAGTTGGCGGAGTGTACAGAGCTCGGAGCTCGGATCCGAACTCGCTTGGGAAGACTGGCAGCAAGGGGGATATGAGACCACCACGCGGAGATGTGCCTCCATCGCTCAGGTCCGGTGGGTAGGGACTGAGATCCGCGGATATCCCACATTATCAAACATGCAAGAAGTCAATACTTTTATTGCCAAAGTGGAAGATCGGGTCCCAGCTGAAAGCTGGATGGCCCTTTTGGATGTGGCCTTGCAGTCAACGTCGGCTCGATGGTGGAAAAATCACCGCAACACTCTGTTGCGATGGGAGTGTGTGGTGGAGGCTCTGCGGGCACGCTTTAAAGAGGATGAAGGACCCCCCAGTACGCTTAAGTATCATGGAAATTCAGACCCGCGACACCATTTGCGGGCCTGCGAAGAACAGTGGCGGAGCTCACGGTACCCTGTGGAGCTGTGGGTCCACAGGTTTGTCCACTCCCTAGGCACCATTCCCCAGGCCTGGTACTTGGAGGAAGAGTGGAAACGAGAAACCCGCTCTTGGCAGGCAGTTGCGGACAAGTTCGTTTTGAGCTTCTCGTTCAAAGGGGAGACGGCGCAGGAGGCTCAGGCCCTACAGGCAATCAAGGAGGTCTTGTTTTTCCGCCAGCCTAAGCCCGATAAGGGCCCAGCTGTGTCACGACTTGAGGTCAGGCGCGAGTTGGTTTGTCAGCGGATTGATGGCGATCCAGAGGATGATAGTTTGGAGGACCTCAGGCATCTCTCTTTTGACGAAAAAGAAGGAGAGCGGAGCATCAGTGAAGAGCCGACGACTGAAGGAGTCCATTTACAGCCGCTCAAGACAAGAAAACTGAACATTGGAACGGACGAGAAACCTAAGCTCGCAACGGTGGGAGATTACTGGGACGAGGAGACAACAAAAGAAATTTTCAGCCTCCTCCGGGAATACGAAGATTTGTTTCCGTCCTCAGTTGTGGACCTGAAGGGGATCAAGGGGGATCTGGGCGAAATGCGCATCACGTTGAAGCCGGGGGCCAGACCGGTGAAGCACCGACCCTACCGGTTGAATCCACGTATCAAAGAGAAGGTCAAGATGGAGATTGACAAAATGCTGGCTGCAGGTCTCATCTTTCCAGTAGAAGAAGCGGAATGGGTGAGTCCGATTGTCATCCAGAACAAGAAGGACAAAGCGGAGATCCGGGTCTATGTAGACTACCGGAGCTTGAATAATGCTTCTATCCACGACCCGTTTCCCACTCCCTTCAGCGATGAAGTTCTAGATCATGTCGCGGGAAACGAAGCTTATTCCTTCACTGATGGGTTTTCGGGCTACCATCAGGTGCGCATCGCCGAGGAAGACAAAGCAAAGACGACATTCACCACTGAGTGGGGATCATTCACATACCACGTTATGCCGTTTGGTCTGAAGAACGCACCGGTTGTGTTTTCCCGAATTGTCATTGCTGCTTTCCGGGAGTACATTCACAAGTTCCTGGAGGTCTACATGGATGACTGGACTGTCTACAGTCTGTTGAAGAAACACGCCTCTCTGTTGCGGGTTATGTTTGACCGGTGTCGCCAGTTGCAGATTTCCTTGAACTTGAAGAAATGTATTTTTGCAGTTCCATTCGGCACACTCTTGGGCCACGTGGTGTGCAAGCAAGGGGTCTGCGTTGATCCTGCCAAGGTCGCGGTCATCGTCCACATGGAGGCCCCCGAGACCGTGAAGCAGTTGCGGGCACTGCTCGGGCACACAGGATATTACAGGCGGTTTATTCGCAACTACGCAAGGATTACGGCCCCTCTGGAGAAACTGTTGCGGAAGTCAGAAGCGTTTGAGTGGACGGCGGAGTGCAGGAAGGCACTTGACACATTGAAGGAGAAGTTGGCAACGGCACCCATACTTGTTCATCCCGACTGGGATAAGCAGTTCCATGTGCATATTGATGCGTCCGGAATTGCACTTGGAGCTGTATTGGCACAACCCGGGGAAACGACAGTTGACCACCCCGTATACTTCGCCAGCCGACGGTTATCGAATGCGGAGAAGAATTACACCACGACCGAGCGGGAGGCGTTGGCGATGGTGTACTCTCTCCAGAAGTTCCGCCACTACCTTCTGGGCGGAAAATTTACATTTTTCACGGACCATTCGGCATTGAAATATCTGGTCAATAAGCCTGTGTTGGAAGGAAGAATCTGTCGATGGCTTCTACTTTTTCAGGAGTTCACGTTTGAGGTGATTGTCAAGCCTGGTAGGTTGAATGTTGGTCCCGATCACTTGTCCAGGTTGGAGACGGGAGAGAATGAAGGCCCGTTGGACGATCAGCTTCCGGATGCTGACCTCTTCCGAGTTGAAGCAGTACCAGATTACCTGGCTGACATTGCCACGTATCTGACCACGGGACAGTGCCCTGAGGATTACACCCTGCTTCAGAAACGCCACCTTGTTGTCCGGGCGGCCGACTACCAATTGATCGTGGGGCAGCTGTACAAATTGGGGCTTGATGAGGTGTTGCGCAGGTGTGTTCTTGACCATGAACGGGAAGCAGTGATGTGGGAATGTCACGGTGGTGTTGCGGGAGGGCATGTGGGTGTGAAACCCACCGCCAGAAAGGTGCTCCAGGCTGGCCTATGGTGGCCGACGGTACATACAGACTGTAAGGCCTATGTGAAGCGTTGCGATGTTTGCCAGAGGACGGGAAGGCCTTCGCACCGGGACGAGCTTCCGCTACACCCAGTGCATGTGTTGCGGCCGTTTGAAAAGTGGGCTGTTGATTTCGTAGGCCCCATCGCACCAATCGCTCGACATTCCAAAGCCTGGTACATCATTACTGCAACGGATTACCTCACACGGTGGGCTGAGGCAGCAGCGGTATGCGACTGCTCGGCAGAGACCGCTGCCCAGTTCATTTTTGAACACATCATCAGCCGCTTTGGCTGCCCACGGAGCTTAACCAGCGATCAGGGTACGCATTTCATTAATGCCACGGTCAAGTCACTACTGGACACATTTATGATTCAGCATCATAAAAGCAGCCCATACCACCCACAGGCCAATGGTACGGTGGAAGCTTTCAACAAGATTCTTGAGAAGGGCTTGACTAAAATTTGCAATGCTCAGCGCGACGATTGGGACGAGCGCCTCCCAGCGGCATTATGGGCCTACCGGACCACAGTGAAACGGTTGACCAACCAGACACCATTCCAGTTGGTGTATGGCCGGGAAGCTGTGACTCCCGCCGAGTTCACGGTACCCAGTCTTTTGATCGCAACGTCCCTTCAATTCTCAGAAGAGGCATCACTTCGGGAACGCCTCCAGGAGCTACAGGAGCTGGATGAGGCCCGATTCCTCGCGGAATTCCACCAGAAGGTTCAGAAGGCTAGGCAGAAAGCGTGGCATGACCGCCACATCAAAACTAAGGCCTTCCAAGTTGGCGGCAAAGTTCTCTTGTACGACAGCCGGTTCCAGAAGTTTCCAGGCAAGCTCCAGATGCACTGGTTGGGACCGTACTTTGTCATCGAGATCCGTGACTCAGGCGCCGTTCGGTTGGCACAGCTGGACGGCACAGTTCTTCCCGGATGGGTGAATGGTGCACGCCTAAAACCCTACCAAGAGTAGGTATCTTTCACTTTTCATCAATAACTCTCGCATCCGAGAGAACCCGTAGAGTAGCTTAGTCGAATAACTCTCCCGCAACCGGGATGAGCATAGAGAGTCTTTTCCGTTCATAGGCAGTTTGTCAAAATAATTGGTCAGTTGTGGGTACCTCACCGCAACCGACTGTGGTCGGGGCGGACCAGTCCAGCATGTCGCCGCGCCAGTCCAGCGTGTCGTTCGCGTAGGATCCATCCCCGTGCCAGTGTCAATCCAGGTCATTTCCGTCAGTCCTTTTTTCAGTCCGTAGGATTGCTCAAATCTGTGTCATAAATTACCATTAGTAGACAGTAATCGTACCGTAATCATTTTCCATCACCCGCAGTTCCCTCAGCCATCATGTCCGCCCATCTTCCCATGACGCCGTCAGCAACTGTTGGATTACATACAGGCACGCGATTGATCGCACAATTATCGCAGCCTCGAAGGATAGAAAGAATTAATTGCTGTTATGGAGTCTCATCAACTCCGCTCGTGCTAGCGGATGACATAATTTGCATGAAGATCAACAGCACGAGAATGACGGACCAGTTCAATTTGGAAGTTGTAGCGACTCCAGAGCAGTTACAGCCTTCAAACGCACCGCACTCAGAAGGAAACTCCAGCAGAATCCTCCAAGTCTACCAGCGCCGCACCAAGATGCTGAGAGCTCTCCTCTCCGTCCCCGAACCAGTGTTGGACAGTCGAATTCACCGCGTAGAGTTGCTAGTAGGCAAGTATGACAATGCAGCATGTATGGACGCTAACCTATCCGACCCAGCTGAATTCCCCCACCTCCATTGGCAGACCTACATGGAGCACCATTACACGCCAGGCAACAGCTCCAACAGCCGGATGCGATCAGAATTCAGGGGCTTACAGCAGTCATCCTTGATGAATTTGAGGACTCTTCCAGTTTTTGGCACCACGGGACCGGCCCTGCAATGCACTCGGTTCCTCCTCAGTCGGATACAGAACGGGTCCCTGTGGCTCAATGAGGAAATTCCAATTCATGCCGAACACATTCATCGGCTTACAGGGCTATCTCAGAACGGCGCGGATGTCTCCGCTGCTGGCAAGACATCCTCCAAGCGCACCCGAAAGTCGGGTGACTCAGACCTGTACACCAAGTATGGCACTCACCGAGGGGGCAAAGGTGCCAAAATTGATTTGATCAATAAGCCAGAACTTCGGTTTTCTTGCTACCTTATCGCTAGCAAGACGATGCGGCACTACATGAAGGGAGAGTGCACTCTGGACACAATCTCCATTGCAGAGCACTGCATCCAGGGCGCCAAGTTGAATTGGTGCTCGTTTGTGCTAAAAGAACTCTTCGCGGCCTGCGAAGAGAACTACAAGCGTACCACCAGTTTCATTTACGGGTACTTGATCTTAGCTTTCGCCATGTGGAAATGGCACCTTCCTCCTGTCCGAATGCTGGCAGAGACGACCGCAAGCCAGCCTCTTGCGATGAAATACACCCCCTGGCAGGTGTCCATGGACCCCAGCACCAAACAGGTGAACGCAGAAGCATTTCGGGCGTGGTATGGGATGATGAGAGATGTGGTGACCAACCAGCAACGGGTGCCCAGGCACCTGTTGGAGGAGTACAGTGAGCAGGTGTGGTTTGGGGTCAGCCACAGGCACACCTTCCTCCGGCCAACTTGCGTGTCGGACACCACCTTTCACATGGTGCCCCTCAGATTCCAGTTGAATGACGACACCTTTCACCGTGAGGTCTCTGCATGGCCGGGGGTCGTCAGGCACGTCCGCGATGGGATCACCCGCTATAACTTTGAGCGGATGCTGCCGGCACAGCGGCTTGCCGCGACCGGCGCAGCGGGGTCCTCACAGGTTGCGGCGGAACCTCCACAGGATGCAGCTGAGACCGCACCGGACCTGCCCGAATCGCTGGTCCCCATCGTCCAGCACCTCAATGACCAGGTATGACGACTTAACGTGGCAACCCAAGTTGCTTCAAGTGGTGCCCCTATATTTCCCTCCTTTGCTGAATTTCATATCGGTCGGTCTCGTGCTCCCTCCAATACCGCCCCCCTCATTTCTCCCATCCCCACTAACCTATTCACCTCTGCCACCCCTATCATCACACCGATGGGCGAAACAAGCCCAGAACCCGATTCATCAGACCCACCTCCCTCCAAGAGGGCCCGCATTGCTGTCGCAGATCTAGTGGTGGATCTTACTAACGATGATCCACCAGCCACTCCACCCACAGCGACTTTGATTCCGGAGGAACCTCTGATCGATCCGTCAGAGTTCCTCAACCTTCGCCTCCCTCACACTTCTTTCACTCCGTCCACCGCTCCCTCCACCGGCCGACCACCTGCCACCTCCTCCAATCCATCCAATTCATCAGCCACTGTGTCATATTCTCTCATCCGAGAACTTTTCGGAGGTGACCATGGGGTGGAAGTCACCTCCAGTACTGCAGCCGTGGTACCACCGGTTGACCCCGTGGCCACGCCCCAGGATCCTCCCTCTACTATATCTACCAGGCTAACAAATGGTGGGGCTGATTCGGCTGCCCCTCCGCCAGAGCAGACCACGCAGCAAGACCGGCCAGAGTTTGATATGGCCACTTCAGTGCAGCAGCAGACGCCGGTCCATCCTCCAGCAACCTCAAACCGATCGGTGGCCAGTGGCCAATCTTCGCAGGAACAGATGCCGGAGTAGGGCGCTCCCGGCACGACCCATGCAGAACCATGGAGTATAGCACATCTGTACCTACTCATTCAGCGGGCGGCCCTAAAGGCCGAACAGATTCACACAGAGCTGGAGCAGCGGTGTACCGAGCAGCATAATCAGATCACGGCGCTTACTGAACAGCGCAATCAGCTGACTAGGGAGAAGACCTACCTACAGGAGCAGGTCAACATTGCTGCTCAGGCGTTCTCCAACTTATGGCCCACTGCAAGGGCTCATTATGCCCCACTTCCTGCCAATATAGCAGAGGAAAGTATAGCACTCCAGGCTCACCACCTCAGGACTGTTTTCACTGTTGTTTGCAGGGAGAACCAGGAACTCCAAGCGGCATTAGCCGCATGGCCTACCCTTCCAGATCCACCGAGTGTCCATTCAGAACAGGTGACTGCCAAGCAGACTCAGGCAGTTAGTATGCAGGAAACTCTCCATTCCACTGCGGCCGCGGCTTCCGCCCTTCTGTGAAGTCTGCAGGAGTGCTCACTCGCTCTAACTGTCAAGACGCAGCCTATTGCTGCCCAGCTGCAAAAAATTTCCCGTGAAATTCAGGCGACCGCGGACCCAGCACAGCTAGATCAGCTCTATGCCCAGGCGGACGAGCTTGAAATTCAAATGCAACAGACTGAGGCCGACACGGCAGCGGCCAAACAGGTCATTCGGGAGATTCTTCCACCCATTCGCGCCAATGCTGACTCCATGCAACAACTGGATGCTAAGGCCGAAGCCCAGCTTGCCACGCTGTTCTGGGCTGCCCTGACGACTATAGACGAGGCCGCCGCCACCCGGATCTCTGAAGAAGCCGACTTGCTGATGCAGGAATGGCAGCAAGCGGTGGCAGACTTCACCAGGCTTAGAGATGGAGCGCTCCGCAGGGTCCCGGAGTTGGGGCCCTTGTTTGAACAACCAAGTGGCGGAGCACAACAGGAAAGGGCGCAGGGGGAAGGCACAGCAGAACAGAGCACGGGAGCCAGCGGGGCAATGGAAGTAGAGACTGTTATTTGTGATTGACTCGCGGACGAGTCAAGGAATTGTGGTCGGGGCCTGTTGGGGCTCTTGTTTTTGTTTAGTTTTGAAATCTTGGCTAAGACATTTTGAATTTTGACCCTTTTTGAGTTGCGGTATGAATACACATGGCAACCGCGACTGCGCCGCAACTACTAGGAGTCGCGGAGCTACCAAGGTGGCGCAGAAGCACTCGATAGCTGGAGATAGAACAGGTACAAGTGCAGATGAAGGAAACACAGCAGAAGACAGGAAGTGGAACACGCAGATAACAAGAGAGAAGTCAGGAGAAGCCGAAGTAAAGCCACAGAGGAACTGATAGTCGCAAGAGCGGGTGAATAAATAACAGTCACCCGGCTGAAACAAGAAGGATGCTGAAGAGGTTGCGAGGCTCGAGACAGGGAAAGACACACAGAGCAGCTGCGGAGGAATCATGCATGTTCTTCATATGGTTTCTTATCTTCTCTATTCTACCTTTCTATTCCAAAATCCATCTGTATCAGATTTGTGAGCTATCAGTGAGAATGCCATGTAATCATGTGTTTGGCCAAGAGATTAATACAATGAGAGGTTCTTTGTCTCAATAGAAGCGTTCATGTGCTTGTGATGTGTTTATCTTTGGTTCCTAAAATTTTATTTTCGAATGTCGAATGCTTATTAAGTGATCTTGCATTATATAGCTTTGTATGTGTAATGGATGCCTTGTCCTTCTTTTAGTTGCGGGTTTGTTCCTTGCCATTGATCTCATCCCCTTCTGCATGTGGTTGCGGCACGCCTCGGGTGAGACGCACTGCTCTTCAGAGCAGGGTGAAAATGCCGGCGTGTTCCTAGACTACACCGGACCCCTTTGTTGGCCACAACTCTTGAACCTGGGTCTTGTCCGCGAGACCTGACTTCTCGCCAACACCACTGAAGCCATCGAGGAAAGAAAATAATTTCTTTCTTGCCAATGTGTCTAATACCTGGTCAATGAAAGGAAGGGGAAAGTGGTATTTCTGTGTTGCCTTGTTAAGTTCATGATAATCTACACATATTCTCCACGTTCCGTTCTTTTTTGGTACCACTACTAATGGAGAGACCCACTTGCTATTAGATATTGGGTAGATGAAATTAACATCCAATATTTTTTGTAATTAAGCTTTCACAATATCTTTGAGGTGAGGGTTTAGTCTTCTTTGGGGTTGGTGAATGGATCTTGCATATTCTTCAATATAGATGCGGTGTGTGCACAATTGAGGGTCAATTCCTTTCATATCGGGGTAATCCCATGCAAAGGCTGCTTTGCATTTTCGTAATAATTGGACCAACTTCTCTTCTTGTTCAGCAGTCATATTTTTGTTAATTTTTAGAGTTTTTCCTAGCTCAATTTCTACAATATTGCTATTGTACACAGAAGTAGTTGGTATTACTTGATCAGGAATGTCTTTCAAAGGATATTCTTCTTCTTTATTATCAAATGCTGCCTTGATCATGTGACATTGTAAATGGGATCTGATTTGTGGTTTATTAATAAAACTATTAATGATATCATCCTCTGTTTGATATTTAAAATCAAGAGCATTTTATACGGTTAGAGGTGATCTCATATTTTCCATAAGATATGATACAGGTTGCTTTTTTGTTTTGATTATTGATAGACTTGGCTGGGCTGGGGGATATAAAGCTAAATTATTGACATAGTTTCCCCTTGTTATTGTCATGTTTCCATGTTGGCATCCAATATAAGCATTGGAAGTTGCCAACCAAGGTCTACCTAAGATTAACGGGTGTCGTTCTAGCCAGTTCTTTGGATTGATAACCAAGAATTCAGCAGGGTATTCCCAGGAATCTACAGATAGCATTACAACTTGTGGTGTACCTTCTGGTTTGACTACCGATCGGTCAACCAATTCCAATAAGGTTTTTGTTGGTTCTAGCGATGTAATGCCAAGTTTTTGACAGGTGGTGGTTGTTAGGATATTGATTGCTGCTCCCAAATAAACTAAGGCATTTGGAAACAATTTTCCATGGATTTGCACTGTCACTATAGGATTTCCTGGGTCTTCATATTTTACGGGTGCTTCCATTCCTGATAATAAGTCAGATAAAGTACAAACTATTTGGACAGTTGGATTGGTAGTTGTTCTCGTCTTTTGATTCTTTATGCATAGTTCCTTAATGGTTTTTGCATATATAGGAATGTCTTGGATAGCTTGGAGGAGAGGGATTTTTATACACAAATTTTTCAATTATCCCAGAAGATCAAAATTAGGGTGTTCTAATGGGCACGGTATGATTAATCGTTCTGGGAATGGTGGAGAGGAAGTTGTTACTTGTTGTTGACTTTGTTGTTGATTTTTTTGTTGAACTTCCTTCTCTTTCTGTAATGTTTGTTCTACAGGTAATGGATCTTCAATATGAACATTATTGTTTCTCTCTATTTATACTATGCGCTTAGACCTTAATTGAAGGTCATTGCACTCCCTCAGTTCAGTTTATAATTTTGGGGGTTCCATTATTTGGATAGACTGAACTGGCCTATTTTTTGGGTTTGGGTTGGGTTGGGTTGGGACTTGTGGTCTTAAGTTGGTCTCGGGGTTTGTATAGGGAGCTGGCAGTGTAGGTTGGGAGAGAGGAATTGTTCCAGCTGGCTGATTTGTAGGTCTTTGCCAGTTTGACTGCCAGACCTGACTCTGGGAAGTAGAGGGGGACCATTGCGTAGGATAGTTATTATTTTGCCAAAACGGTGGGCAGAAAGGAAAGCTAGGCCAATTATTTTGATTTGTTTGATTTGGCCAAGATGTTGAAGGAAATGGCTATTGTGACCAATTGGGGAAAGGTGGTTGATTTTGCCACATTCCACTATATTGCTGAGCATTATAATGAGGAGGCTGAAAAGAAGAAAATGGATCAGTTTGCATACCTGATTGTCGTGGCTGCCATTGTCGGCGCTGATTAAGCAGACATACCACTTCTGATTCTTCTTCTGCCTCCTTATAAACTACTTTTAGGCTAGGAAGCGAGGGACATCCTTCTGTAGGGTGATCTTTCATCCAAATGGCACAGACTTTGATTACATCCAATGGAAATTCTTTGTGGGTATGTTTTTTCCTACATTTGGGACAGAATATCGCTAAATTTTTCTCTGCTTCTGCTTGCTTTTGTTTGGCTTACATAATGTCGAACAGCGTTGTTAGAGTCCCAAGTATACTTGTCTTAAAATCTTCCAGCAGGTTTCCAATATCTGCACGAGTCACACCTTCATTAGAGGTCTTATTTTCTCTTGTAATCATATCACGTTATGCTGATTTTAGCCTTGTGTTGCCCCTCAAACTCCTGATACACAAATAAATTATGTTAGGATAACTTTCCTGATATATATTACCTTTTCCCATAATATTCAATGTTTTAACCCATTGATCTTTCATTCCCCTAATTAATGTGGTTTTCAAAACATTATCAGGTAAGGGTGAAGATGCATAAGGGGATCTCTGAAGATTGTATTGAAACCGTTCCACATATTCTTCCAAGGTTTCATTTGGTTTTGTTGTCATTTGGAATATTTCATATTTTAGTTCCCGAGACCTGCAATAATATTGATACTTCTTTAAAAATGCAGCCTTCATCTGATCCCAATCAGTTATGAAACCCCCACCTAATCCCATAAACCATCGTAAGGCCACCCAATTTAATGTTGAAGGGAATAGTTTTAATTTTTGGGGATCGGTGGTGTAATCATATCCCCTGTATAACACATCGAATTCAAACAAAAATGCATCTGGATCTTCCGATGTTAGGCCATGAAATGTGGGAATATGTTGAAGGTGGCATGCGGAAGGTACATATGCATTTTGTTTGAATTTGATGTGTTATGTAGGGGATATGATTATACCACCGATCCCCAAAAATTAAAACTATTCCCTTCAACATTAAAAGGAGAAGCCTTACGATGGTTTATGGGATTAGGTGGGGGTGTCATAACTGATTGGGATCAGATGAAAGCTGCATTTTTAAAGAAGTATCAAGATTATTGCAGATATCGGGAATTAAAGGATGACATATTCCAAATGACAACAAAACCAAATGAAACCTTGGAAGAATATGTGGAACGGTTTCAATACAATCTTCAGAGATCCCCTTATGCATCTTTGCCCTTACCTGATAATGTTTTGAAAACCACATTAATTAGGGGAATGAAAGATCAATGGGTAGAAACATTG
>JAXQQM020075225.1:0-13558 GCA_034641835.2 Pinus albicaulis
GTCAACACGATGAGTCAGGTTATGTGTGAGCCTAGGAAGGTTCACTGGGTGGCTGCAAAACACATTTTGCGGTACTTGCAGGGGACAGTGGATTATGGTTTGGACTACAGGCAGGGGGATGGAGTGATATTGGCAGGTTACACTGATTCTGATTGGGCGGGTTGTGCTTCTGATAGGAAGAGCACTTCAGGGTGCTGTTTTGGGTTGGGTTCGGTAGTAGTGTCATGGTTCAGATGAAAGCAGCAGTCAGTAGCATTGAGTTCAGCGGAAGCAGAGTATATGGCAGCCAGTCTAGCTAGTTGTGAGGCCATCTGGCTACGCAAGATGTTGTTTGGCTTATTTGGTCAGCCGTTGAGACCTTCAGTGATTTACTGTGATAATCAGAGTTGCATTAAACTCACGGAGAATCCAGTATTTCATGACAGGTCAAAACATATCGGGATCAAATATCATTTCATCAGAGACTATGTTCAGAAAGGAGCTGTGAAGCTTGAGTATATTCCCACTGATGAGCAGGTTGCAGATATTCTTACCAAAGCCTTACCACGGGGCAAACATGTCTACTTTAGAGACAAGATGGGTGTGGTGAGGAACACCTTCCTCGGTAAGAGGGAGTGTTGAAATTTGGTACCGGAGGACAGGTGGTTCCCTAAGGCTTTGATCTTTGGCCTAGGGAAAAGTGTCCAAAAGAATTTAATTTTTCTCCTAGAGTAACTTTATAATTTTTATAAAGTTAAATCTAATTTAAAAGTGACTTAAGTGATAAAGTTACTAAAGTGACTTTATAAAGTTATAAAGTCAAATCTAAATTTAAAGTGACTTTAAGTGATAAAGTTACTAAAGTTAAAGTGACTTTAAATAAAGTCAATATAAAATTAGAAATGAAAAAGTGACTTTAGAAATAAAAGACTAAGTGGGTCTTTATTAAAGTGGGGTGAATTAAAAAATAGAAAGTGAGATTTAAATGAGCATTTAATCTCAGCCCTAGATCTCAATCTATCTCAGCCATTGGATTTAGGGATTCCCCAAAAGTCACTTAGGGTTAGGTTAAAGGAGGAAAAGGAGGAAAGGTCATTCATTCTTTCATGAGACGATTGAGAGAGGAGGAGGAAATTTGAAGAGTGATTTAGAAATCAGGAGGGAAGCTTGACAAGGCGGCAAACAAATCCGTACGACAAAAACACACTTCCAAAGTTTGAAGAATCCATACGTGAGTTCATTGGCATTATCAATGAGAAAGTCGTCTGACATTTGCGGTTTTTTTTCGAAAAAATTTGTCTTGTTTTCGGAGGCTGGAGCAGTGAGGCACGATTTTCGAGGCGATGTGCACGGGCACGAAAATCGAGAAGAGTATCTCCAACATACATCCCGTCTGGAATGCGTCTGGTCCAAATACGGTCATTTAAACCACTTTCGAGGCGACTAAGGAGACGGCATTTAATCTTTGTAATTTCTCGAAAATTTTTACGTAATTTTTACGTTTTGTTGTTTGGCACGTTTTTCGAGGTGGAGGGTGTGAAAGTCAAGATAAATTGATTTTGTGTTTCTTGTAATTTACGTGTAATGCACTCCTTGTAAAAAACATTTTTCGGAGAAATAAAGAGAAGCTTCAGGTATTTGTTTTCCCCAAGAGTTGTGAGGGTTTTCCAGGGTCACCTTGACCAAAAATACTGAGTTATGATGTGTTGAATGACTGTTTGTTACTGCTGTTATTTTATTTCTGCATTTACAGCATTCTGAAAAATTTCCAGAATTTGTGTTTTCAGCAAAATTTATTTTTCCTGTTGTTGAATGTATGGTTATGGGAAAGGGCATTTAACGATTTTGGAGTAATAAGGCGAAAACTGAAAACCGGGGTGGGAAACAGAATTTTCTACACATAGATGCTCTCTAATGGTTATGTTAAATTCCTAAAGTAAAAGTGACAATCTTTTATCTTTCATTTTCATCCTTTTACTTAAAATTTTTACATTACCATTGATTGACTTGGGATGTTTGAGAGTGGTTCTGACCTCATTAGATTTCATATAGAGAAAGTAGAATTTGGGATCCCACTCAAAATCCAACACACTTAACAATTTCCAAGATTTTAGAATTAATGGAATTGTGACATTTCATTAGATTCTATCACGTATGAGGGTATGTGATTGGAATTTAATCAAGAGCACCAAGCCATATATGTACCCCAGTTTTGGTGGTGTTGATTGTTGAACTCCTTTGTCATGGCCTTAGCAAAAATGTACCCCTCGCTCAAATCAAAATCATTGATCAGGCATGTTAATCTTTTTCTACCATATTTAAAGGCTTGAATTAGGCAGTTTGACCAAAATTGAGCAGTGTTGATTGATGTCCCTAGAGAATCGAGCTAGAGACAAAGGCTAGACCAGAGGAGAAGAATGAAAGGTGATGTTGAGGATCATAAAATAAGTGATGGTAAAAAATTGTTTGTCAATGAGTAGTGGAACATGCATGGAAATGCTACCCCACCAGCTACAACATTTGGTAACATGGGTGCTTTCACAATTGGTGGACACTTCTTCTATGGAGGTATTTAGCAAGTAGCTCAATTTATTGTTTTCAACCTTTTGATCTCCATATTTTGGTGTGTAGATGGCCTATTTTTTAAACATAACTATTTGGTCATGTTAATGTTGACAATTGCTAGATAACACATTTCATTCCATATGTTAATGTTGACAATTGCTAGATAACACATTTCATTTCATAAGTTAATGGTCTACTTTCTATTATATGATTTAAAAATTTGTAAGTTGTTTGTAATTGATAGGATCTAGATTCTAGATTGGTTGATGCACGAATAATTAATCATTATTGTACTATGGATGAGTGTTATAAGGACTGAAACAAACCGGTTGGTTCAGACCAGTCTGACCATTTTGAGGCAAAAACAGGTTCGATCCAGTGACTTGAATAGTTTTCGTCCGGTTTGGTACAGTAAAGCCACGTAGAATGCAGCAAGTGGGGCCTTTTTTGCTTTTTTTCTTTTAATATTTGTCTTAGCTGGGCACTATCCCATAATAGGTGCATTGAAGTAAAAGTGGCATTCTCCTTCATCTTTCATTTTCACCATGTTACTTAAATTTTTAACATTACCATGAAATGACTCAGGATGTTTGAGAGTGGTTTTTACCTCATTGGATTTCATATGGAGAAAGTAGAATTTTAGATCTCACTCAAAATCCAGCAGTCTTAAAAGTTTTCCAAGATTTCGGGATTGGGGGGATTGCAACGCTACATTGGATTTTCTCATGTACGAGGGTATTGAACTTGTATTTAATCAAGAGCACCAAGCCCTCTATGTACCTTGATGTTAGTGGCACTAGTTATTGAACTCCTCTATCATGAGCCTACTAAAAAAAATATCCATCACTCAAACAAAATCTTGACTTGACATGTTATGATTTTTCTATCTTATTTTAATGCTGAGAGGGTGATATTGATGACAAAGATCCAAATATAGGCAATGATTTTGATGATATGTAGGTATTTATTGTAGCATAATTTTTTTTGGATGTTAGAGGCCATGTGGAGCTTGTTTGTTGATGTATTTTCGGTTTAGAGATGGATTGCACTCAGTTCTATTTTGGTTATGTGCACCCTTACATGTTATATAAATGAGAACTTTTGCTTATTTGTGTATAAATGGTTTGGATTCATATGGATGCACATGAATATATATGTTTTTCTTTAAAATTTGAATATTTTACGTGTTTTTGGTTGATCGGTTTTTCAGTCTATTTTTTTTACCAGTTTCTGTATAGTTCTAACTGGTTCTCGGTCTGCGGGGTCTACCAGTTCAATGACCAGTCGGGTTCTGATAACTATGCTATGGATGCCATTTTTATCTTGATTAATGTACAAATATGCACATTTTCATATATTCTACAACTAATTTGGCATTCTGGATGTATTTTTTTTTAACATAAATACAATAAAATATATATATATATATATATATATATAATAAACGCTTTCGAGATGCTTCGCTTTTCAAAAAAGCACCTGCTTCGTCCCCACTTCATGCAACATTGGGCTTGCTCATTGATTACTATAACTTATGTGGGTTCTTATGTGACTTTCTTCTTTGGAGCATTGTAGACCTTGATAACATGATGACACTTCATGATCCACAAATGGAGAGTGAATGGCTTGATTCGAGAATGATTTGCTTTGGAGGAGTGTTGAGCATCTTGGACAAAGACATTGAGCCCTTCAAGACGTGGCCACACTTGGTTGTTTGCATGGAGGCTTGTGTTTGACTTGAGGATGCTTGGGTTGAGGGAGAGATCATAAGTGTGTTGGACTATTAGTTTTAGTTAACAATGGTATGTTCTGTGCTTAGCACAATTTACTTCAATGTTCCTTTAGCAGCCCAATAACAATATCCAATAATTTCTAGTAGCATCACATTAACTTAATCACATTGACAGTAAATGCAGATAGAACATAAAACAAAATGCAGAAGACAAGCCAAGACAAGAGAACATCAAATTTGGCGGATGCCAGGGAAAAACCCCAATGTGGGGAAAACTCTTTAATCAATTCTTCTTATTATTATTCAATAGTTAAGCAGAGAGAGTACATAAATCAAATTCACTTGCCCAATACACAGTCAAATCAGCCCTGTCAAATTCTGCAGTCAAACTTCAGCCCTAACTAGAAAGTAAACGTTGATCAAAATAGCAGTTATCCTTCCCCAATGCAGCTCGATCTTCCTTGGTCAAACTCAACCTGAACAAGAGGTCAAATGCAGCCCAAAACAGATCAGTCAAAGGAGAGAAAATATGCTGCAATTTTCTACGGTCAAATTGCAGTCAACCCTGAAGTCAATATTGGTCAACATGCCCAGAAAATGTCGGTTTTAGTGCCAGTCAATGTGGCCTCTCCAAATCAGAATTTTTCCCTTGAAAACGCAGTCAAATTCAGTCAACGTTGGTCTGAAGTCTGAAATTTTCGACCTGCAATCTGTCCCAAAAAAACTTGTCCTTCAGCCACACGTGTGAGAGAGAGAGAGAGGATAGCCAAGCTGTACGAACCAATTTGATGAAGAGAGAGAGCAAAGAATGTGAGTAAATGATGTCTAAATGAGGTGAGAGGTCACTCCTATTTATACAATTCATTGTGGGTGAAGAGACACGTCCATTGGGCTTCTTGAGCCTACATTAAGCTGAGGCCGACTTGAACAATTTGCACATGTGAGGGAATAAATTCAAAATCTCACTTTTGCTTGTCCAAATGAGATGATCTTTAGATCAATCTTGGACCTCTCGAAAAGAGGAATCCAATGCAATCATCATCTTCATCAAATGAGTTGTGAAATTTGGCCCTAGTTGCCAAATTTAACACTCCCTCTCAACTAGGGAGAATTCCACCTGCCAATCCAACTGTTGTCACTGATCATCACGCCATCCTGTCATCGTGTACCATCTTTGTCATCTCTGCTTTGCTCTGTTGAACCATGAAGTAATAATGAAGAAGAATTGATCAAGAGTGAGTCACAAGACCTTGCCACTCTCCAATGACACAATTCAGTCCAGAGGTAAAACCTCAATTGGTCCCAGATCAAGTTGTTGAACACCATGCATCCTAGACAAAGGGAGTGCGGTAGTACACGATGTGTCCATCAGTAGTGCTATGGTCCCTATCCTCGTTTCCCAAATCATTGGCCAGATGAAGGGAACTTCCAATGAGTCCCGGACTACATGGGTAGTAGTTGGGGCATCAGCAGGAGAAGCTGAACCACTCATCCTATGCATATGTCACTTGTAGGGGAAGGTGAACCACTCACGTTGTACATAGCGCACCACTAGGGGAAGGTGAACCACTCACCCTATGGTCGCCCATAGCTCCAAGAAGTACCCAAAGCCCCCAGGAGCTCCCAGAGCTCAGTGTCCAACTCATGCGGGACCCCTCATAGGAGGATATTTCCATGCAAGTCTCTCACAGAAGGTTAAGAATTTGACCTTCCATAAGGACTTCGTGAGAAAGTCTGCGACCTGCTCCTTAGTTCTGATGTGATGGAGCCTTATTGCTCCCCGTTGTACCATATCCCTGATAATGTGGTACCTGATATCAATATGCTTGGAGCAGTCGTGGAACACGGGATTCTCAAAAAGGCGAATCCCGCTTTGGTTGTCGCAGTAGATCACAGTGGCATCCAGCACATGCTCAAATAGCTCACTAAAGAGCTTCCTCAAACAAACAGCTTCACAACAGGTCATACTAGCAGCAATGTATTCGGCCTCAACGATGTTTAAAGCAACCGATTTTTTCTTCCTGCTCATCCAAGATATCAAAGCATATCCGAATGAGAAGCAACATCCAGATGTACTCTTACAATCCACCACACTACCAGGCCAGTCAACATCAGTATATCCATGTAGCCTCAAATTCCCGGCAGTGTATCTCAAACCATAGTTGATTGTGCCACAGAGATATCTCAAGAGATTCTTGGCAGCAATCCAATGAATGTGATGAGGCTCGACCATAAATTGACTCAATGTATTCACAACGAAGCATATGTCGAGATGGGAGTTTACCAAGAACATCAGGGCCCCCACAAGTTGTCGATACTCGAAAGGATTTGCCAAATTGGGCTCACAACACTTCTACATAGCTTCTTGAAGTTGAGTTCCATCGTAGTAGACACAGACTTGCAATCCACCATCCCACATCTCGAGTAGCTTCACAATCTATTTTCCTTGAGAAAGGAAAATCTCACTTGGCTTTTGCCATACCTCCAAGCCTAGAAAGTAGTGCATCAATCGTAGGTCCTTCATCTCGAATTTGGAAGCCAACTCCCTCTTGCATTGATAAATGAAATGGTTTGCACCTGTTAGAAAGAGATCATCCACATAAAGTACCAGAATGAGAGGTTTGTCCTTTTCAACCTTGAAGTATAGGTTCGGGTCAGCGTCGCTCCTTGTAAATCCCAGCTTCATAAGATAGTTATCAATCCTCTCATACCAAGCCATGGATGTGTCTTACGATCTTGAACTTCGAACCCCTCGAGTTGCTCTACATAGACTTCCTCCTTAAGCGAGCCATGCAAGAAAGCAATTTTGACATCCATTTGTTGTAGGCTCCGTCCTTGAGCAATGATAGATCAGATAGTGGTGTATCAAGCAACTGGTGCAAATATCTTGTCATAGTCCACTCCTTCCTTTTGAGAGAAGCCTCTAGCAACAAACCTGGCCTTGAACTTCTCAGCACTTCCATCAGCTCCATGTTTGATTTTGTAAAGCCATTTTGATAGATCGGATAGTGGTGATCAGGAAATTGGTGCAAATATCTCGTCATAATCCACTCCTTCCTTTTGAGAGAAGCCTCGAGCAACAAACCTGACCTTGAAGTTCTCAACACTTCCATCAGCTCCATGTTTGATTTTGTAAAGCCAATTTGAAGTGACCACATACTTGTCCTTGGGTCTAGGAACCACATCCCAGACATCATTCTTCATAATCGATTCATATTCCTCATTCATTGCATCCTTCCATACTTGGTGCTTCACAGCTTCTTCGAACATACATGGCTCGGATTGAACAATGTTACTCATAGCAGTTAAGTACACTTGGTACCTGTTCGGCTTCTTACTTTCACGAAATGTCCCCCTAGGTGCAACATGTCTTTCAACATCTTCAAGAGTGTCTTTGAGCCATAAGGGTTCTTGAGGTAGAGGGCTCACCAAGAGATGGATCAATGGGATCCATCGAACCTTCAACATCAGGCATTTGGTTACCGGAGGACAGGTGGTTCCCTAAGGCTTTGATCTTTGGCCTAGGGAAAAGTGTCCAAAAGAATTTAATTTTTCTCCTAAAGTGACTTTATAAAGTTATAAAATCAAATCTAATTTAAAAGTGACTTTAAGTGATAAAGTTACTAAAGTCTAATTTTAAAGTGACTTTAATAAAGTCGATGTGAAATTAGAAAGTGAAAAGTGACTTTGGAAATAAATGACTAAGTGGGTCTTTATTAAAGTGGGGTGAATTAAAAAATAGAAAGTGAGATTTAAATGAGCATTTAATCTCAGCCCTAGATCTAACGCTATCTAAGCCATTAGATTTAGGGATTCCCCAAAAGTCACTTAGGGTTAGGTTAAAGGAGGAAAAGGAGGGAAAAGGTAATTCATTCTTTCATGAGCAGATTGAGAGAAGGAGAGGAAGAGAGCAAAGGATATTTCTGAGCAGAGAAGAAGGAGGAAAAACAGAACCTTTGCATGCATACCGAGGCAGCAAGATTTCAACAAATCCGTACAGCAACCAGTAGCACGAAGTTCAAGGCAAGTGGCACGAATTTCGAGGGAAAACAGCATTTAATGCAGCATGAATTTCGAGGTTTGTACAGCAATTAAGGAGGCACGGAAACCGAGGTCTGCACAGCAGCAAAACAGATCTGTTTTTTCTGAAATCCATACAATAGTTTTCAGCACGCAAATCGAGATCCATACAACAACCGTCCAGCGCGTTTTTCAAGGCAACAAGTGGCACAGTTTTCGAGGAGGTCGTACAATTATTCCGGCACTGTTTTTGGTGATGTCTGTACAGCATTTAAGGCTGTACTTTTTGCTGTAATTTTATGTTCTGTTTGGCATGAAAATCGAGGCAGAGCTTGTGCACGGTAAAAATACTGGTTGCTGGAATTTTTCTGTGTTTTCCGTTTCTCTGTAAAAGCTATTTATCAGAAATAAAAGAGAGCTTTCGAACTAGTTTTCCCCAAGAGTTGTAGGGGGTTTTCCCACGGTCACATTGACCAAAAATCAGCGTGTCAAAATTCTGTGTGTAGCTGATTTATTTTCTGAGTTTTTATTTCTGCATTTCAGCATTGTGAAATTTCCAGAATTAGTGTTTTCAGAAAATATTTATTTTTTCCAACTTGTTGAATGTATGGCTATGAGAATGGGCACTTAACTATATGGGAGAAATAAGGAGAAACAGAAAACCGAGGTTGGGTTATCAAATTTCTACATGTTGGAGATTCATCCTTCTTTCTTGCATCATCATCATTGTCCTTCCTCAAGATAGGAAGATCTTTGACCTTCCCAAGGGCCGAATTTTCATCAAAGGTGACATCATGAGTTATTTCCAATTCCCTTTGACCAGGCACATAGATTCTATATGCCTTTGAAGTTTCACTATAGCCCACGAATGTTCCTTTCTTCCCAGATGCATCTAGCTTGTTTATTTTCTCTTTTGGCACATGAAAATACACGGGACAACCAAAAATCCTACGATGAGAAACATCAGGTTTCTTACCAGTGAAAACTTCTTCGAGTGTCTTGAAGTTCAATGCTTGATGTGGGCATCTATTTTGAACATATACGACAGTGTTGGCAGCTTCTCCCCAAAAGAACTTTGGTAGGCCTTGGTCATGAAGCATGGCACGAGTAGCTTCTATGATTGTTCGATTCTTCCTTTCAACAACTCCATTTTGCTCAGGAGTATATGCAGTAGTGGATTCCTCTTAATGTCAGCTTCTCTACAATAGTCATTAAATTCATTTGACTCATATTCGATTCCATTATCGGTCCTCAATATTTTGATCTTCTTCCTTGTTTGATTTTCAACGAAGGCTTTGAAAGAGCAGAACCATTTGAACACTTCGTCCTTCTTCTTCAAAAAATAGATCCATGTTTTGCGAGAGAAGACATCCCCAAAAATAACATAGTACGAGTATCCTCCCAAAGATGTTACAGGCAACATACCAGATAGGTCAAAATGGACCAATTGAAGAATGTCAGCAGTTTTACTTTCACTTGAGGGGAATGGTCCCCTTATAAGTTTTCCAGCTGCACAAACTTGAAAAACACCTTCATGATCTATGTTGAATTCGGGCATATCTATGACCATCTTCCTTGCATCAGGTGAGGCTTTGTAATGAAGGTGAGCAAACCTCCGATGCCATAATTCGGATTGAAGAGAAGTGTTGCAAGCCATAGCTCCCAAAGGAAGCCAACCTGATAGAGACCTTCAACCCTAAATCCAAATGTAAATGCATCTTTCAAGTTCCTTTTCCAAATGCGTACCTTCCCATCAACGAATGCTACCTTGAAGCCTTTGTCTTCCATCACAGAATTAAATGCCAAGTTCTTTTTCAAATCAAGTACATATAATACATCTTGTAGATGAAGGATTTGACCTTGATTCAAGTGAAGAGTGACAGTCCCTATTCCTTTCATGGGGTAGGTGGCATTGTCTCCAAGTATGATCTCCAAATAAGTCTTCTTTTCAATCAAATTAGAGAGGGCATCCTTCTACCCAGTGAAGTGCCTTGAGGTACCACTATCAATCAACCAATTATCCAAAGTGTCCGAAGGAGACGCAATAGTGAGGGCAGAAATAAGATAAAATTCTTTTTGCTTTTCTACAACATTAGTTTCCTCATACCTGGAGTTTCTCAGCCTTTTGGGAGGTCCACCATTTCCATATCGTGCAGTGGGAGCATTCCTCTTTCCTTTGTTGTTGAACACGTTATTCCTTTGATTGCCATTGCCCTTGAAATTGTTGCGGTTGTTTTTGTTGTCATCATCCCGTGGTGTATCCTTCTTACGAGGACACTCTCTAGCATAGTGGCCAAATCTGTTACAATTGAAGCATCTTCCCATTCTTCCTTCTTTGAATCCATGTATTCCTTGACCTTGTTTCTTTGGACCAGCATTGTTCTTCTTCTTAGCATGAGCGAAAAATGCAGTGAGCTCATTTCCATTTAAAGGCTTGTCTCTCTCCATCATCCCCATCTCTTCTTGAGTGCATCTAGTTAACAATTCATCGAAACTTGGAATCCTATCATTGTTAAGGATAGTGGTGCTAAACACATCCCATGCTCGGGGGACACCTCCAAGGGCAATAAGAGTGAGCTCCCTGTCAGCAACAACTTCTCCAATAGATACAAGATCATTTTTTATTTTAGTAATCCTCATGAAGAAGGATTGGATAGACTCCCCTTTATCCATCTTGATGTCCTTCACCTTGTTCTTGAGAAAGAGGATTTGGTTTGCATTGTTGGCTTTGAACATCCCAACCAACTTGTCGTACATCTCCTTAGATGTGCCCAAATCATAAATGTAAGCAACCAAATATTTTTTAATGGAGTCTCAGATGATCTTCTTAGCTTTGACCTCACCTTTCTTATACTTTGTCTTAATAGCAGCCGATGCATTTGAAGGAGGCTCCACAACTTTTCCCTACACATAATCCATGACATCATTTTCTTCCAAAGTCAAGTCCAAAGACATCTTCCAAGCATGATAACCAGATTTATCATTGAGCTTATCCTCAGATTTGAAGTAAGATGAGGAAGCCATTGAAGCTTTGTCCTTGTCCAACAGATCTTTGTGATTGCTTTTCTCTCTCTTGCTTGGGCTTTGTCTTCACCTGGGCTCTGATCCCATGTTAATTTTAGTTAACAATTTACTTCAATGTTCCTTTAGCAGCCCAATAACAATATCCAATAATTTCCAGTAGCAATCACATTAACTTAATCACATTGATAGTAAATGAAGATAGAACATAAAACAAAATGCAGAAGACGAGCCAAAACAAGAGAACACCGGGTTTGGCGGATGTCAGGGAAAAACCCCAATGTGGGGAAAACCCTTTGATCAATTCTTATTATTATTATTCAATAGTTCAGCAGAGAGAGAGAGTACATAAATCAAATTCACTTGCCCAATACACAGTCAAATTAGCAATGTCAAATTCTGCAGTCAATTGCAGTCAAACTTCAGCCCTAACCAGAAAGTCAACGTTGGTCAAAACAGCAGCTATCCTTCCCCAATGCAACTCAATCTTCCTTGGTCAAACTCAGCCTGAACAGGAAGTCAAATAAAAGCCAAAACAACTCAGTCAAAGGAGAGAGAAAATAAGCTGCAATTTTCAAAAATGCACCTGCTTTGTCCCCACTTCATGCAACATCAGGCTTGCTCATTGATTACTATAACTTATGTGGGTGCTTATGTGGCTTTCTTCCTTGGAGCATTGTAGACCTAGATAACATGATGACACTTCATGATCCACAAATAGAGAGTGAATGGCTTGCTTCGAGAATGATTTGCTTTGGAGGAGCGTTGAGCATCTTGGAGAAAGTCATTGAGCCCTTGAAGACATGGCCACACTTGGTTGTTTGCATGGAGGCTTTTGTTTGACTTGAGGGTGCTGGGGTTGAGGGAGTGATCAATAGGTGTGTTGGACCCAGAGGAGCATGTGGTGTAGGACGAGTGTTGGAGCTTTGTAGGCTTGTGGAGGTAGAGCATTGTAACCTTCTTAAGAAGTGTTCATGCCTTGGAGCCATGCTTGTTGGGCGTCTTCATCTTGGAACTAGACATGTGTCACCTGTAAAGGGAGCACTTCACATGTGGGCCTATGTTCTTGTGGATAAGTTGCTTGTAATGGATTGGCACCACTTCATATTGTTGACCTCTTATATAAACAAAGAAAGGAGAGAATTAATTCTTACAATCAATCATTGACACTTGTATTAGAGATGTGAAAAGTGGAGTGCGCTAGCTCTCTTGTGTACTTCTCTTTGTGTTATCTTTCCTTTGTCAAGGTGCAATAGGTTTCATGGTGTTAAGGAATATAGCTCAGACAATAATTTCCACACAGGTCCAATGTGAACATGCAAGTAGCAATTCTGGATATTTTTCTAATTTTGAAAGCTAGCTCTTTCAAAAAGTAATTCTATTTTGTAATTCACTTTAGTTTAAAAAGTGAAAGTATTACATTTAAATATTGACTCTAAAAGGTGTATTTCATCCAATGCATGACTAAGACTAGGAATAACCTCCAAAATAGATTAGGATTTTCATCACAGCTAAAAGTATAAAGACAGGTCAAGATAGAGGGTTTAGACATGAACAATTGAGCAAGTTGAGTGACCAAGAGAGAGAGAGAGAGCACGGATTCAGGCAAAGGTTAATCCAAGTAGCAGGTAGTTCTATAAAGGCTGTTGTATAGTTTTGTATAGTCATATGAACAGGTTTGTACAATCAACCATACAGTAGACTGTTCTGCTCAGTTTGGGGTGACTTTGTAAACATGCAGCTGCTGTTTTTCTGACAGTTTGCAGAGGTTTCCTTGTAAGTTTTTCAAAGGAAAGAAAAGTTGTTTTGAAGAAGAAATTACCTATGTAGGTGTGACATTTATTTTATACTTCTGCTATTTAATTTCCAGCTATTGTGCGATTGACACCATGGTGTGAAATTTAATTTCAGCATTAATTGAATTCAACAATTTACGTGTTTAATTGAGATCATAAGGATATGAGTCATCTAGGCTTGCAATTTTTGGACTTTGAGAACTATAAGGAATATTCTAGGGTTAGGATTAGGGTTTCAACCTAAGAAGGCAAAGAAAATAGGGTTGGTGAGAAACCCTAGTGAATAAAAGAGGCATAGTTAATATAGCTCTTGTAAGAAAAGAAGATTAGGGTATTGGAAACCATAGTGCAGCTAGTTATGCTAATTGAGAAGCAGAGGTGTTTTGCTTGAGCCAAGAAGGTGTAAATTTTTGTAGATGTTCTATGCTAGGAGCAATTTCACTTT